>CM061134.1:102740780-102764137 GCA_030789695.1 Scilla litardierei | reverse complement strand
AAATGATATCATTTAATATAAATATTCGTATCATACAAAAAGTAGAAAATAGCTTAGAGCTCAGAAAAATCCGAAAAAATGTCCGTTGGAACCGGGATATCGCCATCTTCAACTAAAAATAAAAGAAGACAAAATTAGGCCAAAATTATATCATTTAAGAAAAAGATACATATCTGCCATAAAATGTAGAAAATAACACCGAGCTCAGAAAATACGCAAAAATGTCCATTAGGTACGGGATATCGCAATATTCAACTTAAAAAAGAGAAGACAAAATTTGGGCCAAAAATCATATAATTTAATAAAAAAGATTCATATCTTCTAGAAAATGTAGAAAAAAGCCCAAAGCTAAGAATAATTTGCAAAAATGTCCGTTGGAACTAGGAGATTGCCATATTCAACTGAAAAATATGAGAAGACAAAATTAGGCAACAAAAATCTTGTGATTTAATAAAGAGATCCATATCTTTAATAAAATGTATAAAATAGCCTGGAGCTCAGAAAAATCCACAAAAATGTCATTGGAACTGCGAGATCGCCGTCATCAACTTAAAAATAAGAGAAGAAATAATTAGTATAAAAATCATATCATTTAATATAAATATTTGTATCTTCCAGAAACTGTACAAAATATCCCCGAGCTCAGAAAAATCCATAAAAATGTCATGTTGGAACGGGTGATCGCCATCTTCAACTGAAAAATAAAAGAAGAAAAAATTAGGCCAAAATATCAAATCATTTAATAAAATGATACACATCTTCCAAAGAGTGAAAAATAGTTCGGAGCTCAGAAAAATCCGCACAAATATCTGTTGGAACCGAGATATCGCCATCTTCAACTGGAATATAAGAGAAGACAAAATTAGGCCAAAAACATACCATTTTATAAAAAGATCGACATCTTCAACTGGAAAATAAGAGAAGAAAAATTTAGTCTATAAAAATCATATCAATTAATGAAAAGATCCATATCTTCCATAACATGTAGAAAATAGAAGCAAGCTTAGAAAATGATATTTAAAAATCTTATAAGGTAAAGATGGCGATATCCCGGTTATAACGGATATTTTTATAGATGAAGGTGGTGACTTATCGGTTTCAAATTTTTCGTCTTTTATACTTCAGTTGAAGGTGGCGATTTCCCGGTTTTAACGGACATTTTTGGCCTAATTTTGTCTTCTCTGATATCATTTAATAAAACAATCCATGTCTTCAAGAAAATGTGAAAGACAACATGAAGCTCAAAAAAGTCCGCAAAAATGTCCGTTGGAACTGGGAGATCGCCATTTTTAACCGAAATATATGAGAAGACAAAATAAGGCCAAAAATCATATCATTTAATAAAAAGTTCACCATCATCAGCTCGAAAAAAAGAGAAGACAAAATTAGGCAACAAAAATCATATCAATTAATATAAAGATCATTATCTTCCAGAAAATATAGAAAATAGCCTCGAGCTCAAAAAATACGCGAAAATTTCCATTAGAAACAGGAGATCGCCATGTACTATTGAAAAACAAGAGAAGACAAAATTAGGCCATAAATATCATATCATTTAATATAAAGATTCATATCTTACAAAAAATATAGAAAATAGCCCAGAGCTCAGAAAAATCCGCAAAAATGTCCGTTGAAAAATCGGGAGATCACCAGCTTCATCTTAAAAAAATAAGAGAAGACAATATTAGGCCATAAAAATAATAATATTTAATATAAAGATCTATATCTTACAGAAACTGTAGAAAATAGCCCGGAGCTCAGAAAATTCCGCAAAAATTTCCGTTGGAACTGGGAGATCGCCATCTTTAACTGAAAAATAATGGAAGACAAACTTTGTCAATAAAAATCATATCATTTAATAAAAAGATCCATATCTTCAATAACAAATAGAAAATAGTTCCTAGTTTAGAAAAATCCGTAAATATGGCCGTTGGAACTGCGAGATCGACATCTTTAACTGAAAAATTAGAGAAGACAAAATTAGGAAATAAAAATCATAACATTTAATATAAAGATTAATATCTTATAGAAAATTTAGAAAATAGCCCGAAGCTCAGAAAAATCTACAAAAATGTCCATTGGAACCGTGCTATCGCCATCTTCAGCGGAAAATATAAGAGAAGACAAAATTAGGCCTAAAATCATATCATTTAATAAAAAGAACTATAACTTCCCGAAAATGAAGAAAAATATCACCGATCTCAGAAAAAGCCGCAAAAATATCTGTTAGAATCGGGAAATCGCCATCTTTAACTGAAAAATAAGAGCTGACATAATTAGGTTATAAAATCATATAATTTAATAAAAAAATCAATATCTTCCAGAAAAATTAGAAAAATAGCCCAGAACTCAGAAAAATCTGCAAAAATAACCGTTGGAAGCAGGCGATCGCCATCTTCAACTAGAATATAAGAGAAGACAAAACTATGCCTAAAAATCATATCATTTAAAAAAGATCGCCATCTTCAATTGGAAAATAAGAGAAGACAAATTTAGGCTATAAAAATCATATCAATTAATAAAAAGATACATATCTTTCATAAAATGTAGAAAATAGCACCAAGCTCAGAAAAATGATATATTAAAATCTTATCAGTTGAGGATGTCAATATCCCGGTTACAACAGACATTTTTAAAGATGAAGATGGCGATTTCCTGGTTCCAATTTTGTCTTCTCTTATATTAGTCGAAAAATGTGATTTCCCGGTTTAAACGGACACTTTTTGGCCAAATTTTGTCTTCTGTGATATCATTTAATAAAAAGATAGAAAATGTGAAAAATAGCTTGGAGCTCAGAAAAATCCGTCAAAATGTCCATTGGAGCCGAGAGATTGCCATCTTCTACCAAAATATAAGAGAAGAGAAAATTAGGCCAAAAAATCATATCATTTAATAAAAAGAGCGCCATCATCAACTGGAAAAATAAGAGAAGACAAAATTTGGCAACCAAAATCATATCAATTAAAATAAAGATCCGTATCTTTAAGAAAATATAGAAAAAAGCCTCGAGCTCAGAAAAATACCCAAAATTTTCTGTTAGAAAAAAGCCTCTAGTCAAAACAAATCTGCAAAAATCTCTGTTGTAACTATAATAACACCAACTTCAACTGAAAAATAAGCAAAGACAACATAAGGCCGAAAAATCATATCATTTAATAAAATGATCCGTATCTTCTATAAAATGAAGAAAAATAGCCCTAAGCTAAAAAACAATCTGTAAAAATGTCTGCTAGAACCCATTGATCGCAATATTCAATGGAACAAATAAGAGAAGAAAAACGTAGGATATAAAAATCATATCATTTAATAAAAAATTCATATCTTCAATAAAATATAAAAAATAGAATCGAGCTTCGAAAAATCTGCAAAAATTTCTGTTGGAACCAGAAGATTACCATCTTAAGCTGAAAAATAAGAGTAGACAAAATTAGACTATAAAAATCTTATTATTTAATAAAAAGATTCATATCTTTCAGAAAGTGTAGAAAATATCCCAGATCTCAAAAAAATCCGCAAAATTATTCGTTGGAACCGGGAGATGGTCTTCTTCATTGAAAAATTGGGAAGACAAAATTAGGCCAAAAAATCATATTATTTCATAAAAGGATCCAGATCTTTTAGAAAATGTAGAAAAGCGCTAAGAAAAATTCGCAAAAATATCCATTGGAACCGGGAGATTGCCATCTTCAACTGAAAAAAATAAGAGAAGACAAAAGTAGGATATAAAATTCATATTATTTATAAAAATATAGAAAATAGCACCGAGCTTATAAAATTCCAATAAAATATTCGTTGGAACATTGAGATTGCCAATTATAACTGAAAAAATAAGAGAAGACAAAATTAGGCCAAAAAATCATATCATTTAAAAAATATCCATATCTTCTAGAAAATTTAGAAAATAGTCTCGAGGTCAGAATAATATGCAAAATATCCGTTAGAAACAGGAGATCCCTATCTTTAACTGAAAAATAAAAGAAGACAAAATTAGGCCAAAAAATCATATCATTTAATAAAAAGATCCATAACTTCCATAAAATGTAGAAAATAGCACAAAGCTCAAAACAATACGCAAAAATGTCTGTTGAAACCGGAAGATCACAATGTTCAACTAGAAAATAAGATAAGATAACATTAGGCTATAAAAATCATATCATTTAATAAAAAGATTTAGAACTTTTCGAAAATGTAGAAAATTGCATGAAGCACAGAAAAATCCGCAAAAATGTTCATTGCAACCGAGAGATATCATTTAATAAATTATCCATAGCTTCTCAAAAATGTAGAAAAATAGCCTCGAGCTCCGAAAAATTGACAAAAATTTTCGTTGGAACCGGGGGATCGCCATTTTCGACTGAAAAATAAGAGAAGACAAAAATAGGTTATAAAAAGCATATAATTTAATATAAAGATTTATATCATACAGAAAATGTAGAAAATAGCTTGGAGCTCAGAAAACCCGTAAAATGCCCGTTAGAGCTTGGAGATCTCTATCTTCGACTGAAAAATAAAAGAAGACAAAATTAGGCCAAAATAATATCATTTAGTAAACAGAAACATATCTGCCATTAAATGTAGAACGTGGCACCGAGCTAAAAACATCCGCACAAATATCCGTTAGAACCGAAAGGAAGATCGCAATATTCCACTGAAAAAAGAAGACAAAATTAGGCCAAATATCATATCATTTATTAAAAAGAATCATATCTGCCAGAAAATGTAGAAAAAACCCAAAGCAAATAAAAATCCGCAAAAATATCCGTTGGAATCTAGAGATCGACATTTTCAATTGAAAAATAATAGAAGAAAAATTAGGCTACAAAAATCTTGTCATTTGATTAAGAGATTCACATCTTTAATAAAATATAGAAAATAGCCTGGAGCTCAGAAAAATCTGCAAAAATGTCCGTTGGAATAGGGAGATTGCCATTTTCAATTAAAAAATAAGAGAAGATAAAATTAGGATATAAAAATCAAATCATTTAATATAAATATTCTTATCTTCTAGAAAGTGTAGAAAATAACCACAATTCAGAAAATTTCGCAAAAATGTCTGTTGGAACCTGGAGATCGCCATCTTCGACTGAAAAATTAGAGAAGACAAAATTAGGCCAAAATATCATAACATCTTATTAGATTATATATATCTTCCAAAAATGTGGAAAATAGACCGGAGCACAGAAAAATCTGCAAAAATGTCCGTTGGAATCGAGAGATCGGCATCTTCAACTGGAATATAAGAGAAGACAAAATTAGGTTAAAAATCATCTCATTTAATTAAAAAATCGCCATCTTCAACGGAAAAAAAGGAAAATAATTTAAGCTATAAAAATCAGATCAATTAATAAAAAGATCCATATCTTTCATGAAATGTACAAAATAGCACCAAGCACAGAAAATGATACATAAAAATCTTATTAGTTGAAGATGGCATTATCCCAGTTACAACCGATATTTTTATTGATGAAGATGGCGATTTCACGGTTCCAAATTTTGTCTTCTCTTATATTTCAGTTGAAGATGGTGATTTCACGGTTCCAAATTTTGTCTTCTCTTATATTTCAGTTGAAGATGGTGATTTCTCCGTTTCAACTGACATTTTTTGGCCTAATTTTTTCTTCTCTGATATCATTTAATAAAATGATTCATATCTTCCAGAAAATGTGAAAAATAACCCGGAGTTCAGAAAAATCTGAAAAATATCCGTTGGAACCGGGAGATCGCCATCTTCAACCGAAATATAAGAGAAGACAAAATAAGGCCAAAAATCATATCATTTAATAAAAAGATCGCCATCATCAATTGGAAAATAAGCGAAGACAAAATTTGGCAACAAAAATCATATCAATTAATATAAAGATCCTTATCTTCCAAAAATATAGAAAATAGCCCCGAAATTCGAAAAATGCACAAAAATTTCTGTTGGAACCGGGAGATCGCCATCTTCAACTGAAAAATAAGAGAAGACAAAAATAGGCTATAACAAAAATATCATTTAATTCAAAGATCCATATCTTACAGAAAATGTAGAAAATTGACCGGTGCTTAGAAAAATCCACAAAAAATTTTCGTTAGAACCGGGAGATTGCCATCTTTAACGGAAAAATAAGAGAAGACAAAATTAGGCAACAAAAATCATATCATTTAATAAAAAATTTAACTTCAATAAAATGTTGAAAATATTCCCGACCTCAGAAAAACCCATAAAAATATCGTTGCAACTAGGAGATTGCCATATTCAACTAAAAAATGAGAGAAGACAAACTTAGACTATAAAAAATCATATCATTTAATAAAAAGATACACATCTTCCATAAAATTTAGAAAATAGCCCGTTAGAAACGGGATATCACCATGTTCAACTGAAAATTAAGAGAAGACAAACTTAGTCTATAAAAATCATATCATTTAATAAAATGAACTACATCTTAAATAAACTGTAGAAAATAATCCCAAGCTCAAAAAAATCTGCAAAAAATGTCTGTTGGAACCGAGAGTTTGCCATCTTCAAATAAAAAATAAGAGAAGATAAAATTTGTAGAAAACATCTTATCATTTAATAAAAATCCATAATTCTCGAAAATGTAGGAAAATAGTTCCGAGCTCAGAAAAATCTGCAAAAATCTCCGTTGGAACCAGTGGATCGCCATGTTCAACTAAAAAATAAGAGATGACAAAATTACTACAAAAATCATATCATTTGATACAAAGATCCATATCTTCAATAAAATGTGGAAAATAGCCATAAGCTCAGAAAAATCCGCAAAAATGTCCGTCGGGATGCTCTTCAACTGAAAAATAAGAGAAAACAAAATTTGGCTTTAAAACATTCATTTAATAAAAAGATCCTTATCTTCCATAAAATATAGAAAATAGCACCGAGATCCTAAATATCCACAAAATTGATTTTTAAACCTGGAGATTGCCATATTCAATTGAAAAATATGAGAAGACAAAATTAGGCTACAAAAATATTGTCATTTAATAAAGAGATCCATATCTTTAATAAAATGTAGAAAATAGACTGGAGCGCAGAAAAATCCGCAAAATTGTCCTTTAGAACTGGGAGATCGCCATCGTCAACAGAAAAATAAGAGAAAAAAATTGGATAGAAAAATCATATCATTTAATATGAAGATTCTTATCTTCCAGAAAAGGTACAAAATAGCACCGAGCCAAGAAAAATCTGCAAAAATGTCCATTTGAATCGGGAGATCGCCATCTTCAACTAAAACATAAGAGAAGCCAAAATTAGACGAATATATCATATCATTTAAAAAATGATACATATCTCCCAAAAAGTGGGCAATAGCCCTGATACGACTATTTTGGAGATGCCCAAGAACCGGAGGCCCAAGCCCAAGCCTAGTAAGGGAAACCCCCGAATGGTTTAAGGCTAGCAGACGAGGCCCACAAAGCCAGACTGACCCGGCCTGGAGGACGCACGATCAGCTCATGCTCTCCAGGGTTAACCGCCCCTAGAAGCGCGACACCTTAATAATCATTAAGGAGCCCATTAATCCACGAGCCCACGACGCACACATGCGGCTTGATAGGGGCGGATCACGAGGGCATGAGAGGGGGCGTGGGATGGGGGCAAACGTGGGCCGAGCCCCATAAAAGGGTGAGAGGGACGACCAAGAAAAGGGGATCCCAGGTATGAAATCTGAGTTACGCCATCAACGACCTTGCTTTCACCATTAACTTCCTTCCCTTGTTCGGGCCAAGGGTCAGCGTATCGATCTCCTCTCGAGTCGAACCTAACCCGCCAGGTACTCTTCAGACCTTGATCTGACTTAAGCATCGGAGAGGACTTGGCCGGAACCAAGGTCCGGCCCCCCTGACGAGTTCTTTCGTCTGTCCAGGAAAGAGCTGATCGAGGCTACCCCCCTACGGAAGACGGTCCTACCTGCTGCTGTTGCACGTCATCGCTGACCGAAGACCAAGCAGCAATCGAAGCACCGAGGCTGCCCCCTGACGCTCGACCGACTGAGGCCGAGCATATACCACAGAGCCGAGGCTTCTCCTCAGCTCGGCACTGACCGAGGGCCGACGCTCTGCCTAAATCCTTCGCTCGACCTCGTCTCCATCGCCTAACCACGTCAGACTCGCGTGTGGTTGGCGTGACCAAAGGATCCCATCGACCCCTTGACCATGTTGACCGTCTAATCATCGGTCAACGATTCCGTGGTGAGAAAACACCCGTAAACATCTGGCGCCGTCTGTGGGAATGAGAACAAAGCCCACATCAATCCACCGGAATGGAACCCGTCTGCAACGGCTCGGGGCGCATGCCCCCCATCCAAGAGGAGGGAGACTACATCCCCACCGAGAACCAGCACAGCCACACCACCGAAGGAACGGGCGACTCCCGATTGGTGACACAAGAGCAGCTTTGCCTCTTCGCTCAGGAAACCAACGCTAATCTCCAGACATTGGTCGCCACGATTCAATAGCTTGTCAACAAGCCTTCCATCCGACGAGCAGGGACAGGAGGAACCCACCAACGGGGAGCGGACCGCTAGCCTGTGCGGTCCGCTGTGGTCATCGACCACGGGGGTGGAGCCGCCAACTCGGAGCGACAATTTACCATGCCAGGCTTCGTCCCGGAGAGGTCCTTCACTCTCACCTCGCCCCGCGAGGGGGATGGAAAGGGACTCGAGCAAGCTATAGGCGAATCGATTACCGCCTCGTCTCGGCGACCGTGCTCTACAAGTCGGAGGCCTGCCTACCATCGAGCTTCGGGAAACCGATCCTGCCGGAGCAGAAGTCCTCATCGGGCAAAAATGGAGAAGCAAGAATACCACAGGGAGAAGAAGAGCGCCCGCCAGTGAACCCCTACCCACAGCTCAGTAGGAACGAAGACAAGCCCCCGGCGTGACCGTGCACGCTCGTCACCGCCAGGCAACAACGGTGTGGGCACTAGAGGGCACCCAGAAGGAGCCAGAGGCGACCATTGCCCGCTGTCTCGGAGGATAACCGAGGCACGGGTACCTTCCAGATTCAAATTGCCGACGTTGGAGAAGTATGACGGCACGAGCGATCCACTCGACCACATGATGGACTACGAACGTGTCATGGCATTCTAGGGAGCGGATGATACCCTGCTCTGTAAAGGCTTCTATACCACCCTCTGGAAAGCGGCCCGAAGTTGGTACCATGGTCTTCCCAACCGTTCCATAAATAGCTTCGAAGACCTCATTCAACAATTCTGCAAACAATTCATGGCTGGCGACAGGTGAAGCCCAACTCGGAACTCCTGTTCAATATGGTGTAGGGCCCCGGCGAGACCTTGAGGCACTACATGCGTCGCTTCAACGCGGAACGATTGAATGTGGAGAGCTATCCTGAGCTGGTCGTCAAGACTGCCTTGAAGAAGTGGCTCCGACATAGGGGCCTGAGGAAATCATTGCACAATAATCCTCCGAAGGACCTCGCTGGTGTCATAGCCTGGGCAGAATGCTACATGCTGACGGAAGAGGTGCTGGCCGTGACGACGGAGGCCACCCCGTGGGAACGAGGCGGGGATCCAAGCGCGACAAGAGCGAGCGCCGAGGCCCCGACGAGGCCACGACCCTCCAGGCTGGACGCCGCCCCAGAAGCTATTCTTGCGCACACTCAAAAGGAGGGGCACTTTAGCAGGCCCCCTCTGAGGATGAAAAGGGGCGGAAAGGACGAGGAGAAGTATTGCAAGTATCATAAGGACTACGGCCACGACACTGATGATTGCTGGCACCTGAAGAAGGATATAGAGAAGTTGGTCAGCCCGGGGCATTTGAAGAACTTTGCCGACGGCTTGACCCCTGCCCCCGGGGAAGGGACATCCAAGCAAGCAGACAAGGAGAAGAAGGTGAATGTGGTCCAGACGTCCATGCGCATCATCGTGTGAGCCAGCGGGACAGCTAGTTGTTGCCTCACCTGGGTAAGGCTAGCTTGCCCTCGCCGTCTCTGTTTTTGTTTTTCCTCCAAATTGTACACCCGAGTTCGAGCAATGGAAAGAACTGTGTCGAGTACAACTCTTTATCTCCCATTTTTAGTTGGTCAGACAATCGGCTGCATGGCAAGCGGGAAATCCACCTCCCGAAGAAGGCAACGAAATGATCGACCATAAGGCTGGGGCGACTCCCCAAGCAGGTCGATCAGCGAGCCCGTCCGTAAGGCTGGGGTCAACTCCCCCAGCAGGCAGAAATGTCGACTGGTCATAAGCCGAGGGGTAGCTCCCCCCGCAGACCAGCCGACCCGATCGACCATAGGGCTGGGGCAACTCCCCTAGCAGGTCGATCACCGAGCCCGTTCGTAAGGCTGGGGGCAACTCCCCCAGCAGGCGGGAACGTCGGCTGGTCATAAGCCGAGGGATAGAATCCCTGTAGACCAGCTGACCCGATCGACCATAAGGCTGGGGCAACTCCCCCAGCAGGTCGATCACCTAGCCCGTTCATAAGGCTGGGGTAACTACCCCAGCAGGCGGGAACGTCGGCTGGTCATAAGTCGAGGGATAGCTCCCTCCGCAGACCAGCCGACTCGATCGACCATAAGGCTGGGGCAACTCCCCCAGCAGGTCGATCACCGAACCCGTCCGTAAGGCTGGGGGAAACTTTCCCAGCAGGCGGGAACGTCGGTTAGTTATAAGCCAAAGGATAGCCCCCCCGTAGACCAGCCGACCCGACCGTCCGTAAGGCTGGGGCAGCTCCCCCAGCAGGCGGGAACGTCGGTTGATCATAAGCCAGGGATAGCTCCCCCCACAGACCAACCAACTCGGCCAATTGTAAGGCAGGGGCAACCCCCCAGCGGGTTTGAACATTATGCGGAGATATGCAAAAAATACAATGCCCCACACGGCTCAGATGACCCAGTCAGTCGATGGACCGGAGGCGACTCCCACAATTGACTGAACCCTCGACTGACTGATGGCTAACCCATAGTCTGTAAAGGGGTCACCCGACTGGCCTGAGGATCACGAACGAGGGAAGCATTGCAGCGGGTTGGTAAAGAACACCATCAAGACCTCGGTCAATCGGGCCAGCTGACACAAAGTATCGAAGGACATTCGCACCCACGACAAATGCTAAAGGGGTATCAACAGATCACACATCGAAGAGACTGAGTGCCTCTATCCCCTGCGAGTCAGCTATGCCAGAGTGACACCCAGAAAACCAGGAAAATAGCGAAAAGTATATGGACCAGCAAAGAAACTTTATACATGAGCTGTTCGGAATTACAAGCAAAAAGGGGGAGGGAAACAAAATTGAGAAAGGGCAGCTTAAGGCCCCGGGGCACAGGAGGAAGCATCCTCTGCAACCTCCCCCTGCTTGGAGCATGGGGGATATGTGGGGCCGACCGGGGACAGCAGCGATTGCCGGGCGTGCTCCGCAAACAATCTGGGGGGGGCCAGGAGGTCCTCATTGGAGCCGAAAGTCTCCCTGAGGACCTCCACGATCCGCGGCTTCAAGACCCTGTCGACGCCCCTTTCCACTTCTCTGATTAACTGGGTCATATGACGCAGTTCTCCCAGCTCGTTCCAGAGACGCCCCTCTCCTGGTGGAACGCCTCTTCCGCCTCTTGGTCTGACCTTCGAGCGTCGACCAAAGCCCCCTGGAGGTCCAGCACCTCCAGGGTAAGCTTGTCCACCCGGCATCGAAGTTGCCAGGCCTCCATTCGTGCCTCTTCGGCGGCCACCTCGGCTGCCCCGGCCCTCAAACGATCCCGGGCCGAGGATTCCTCAAGATCTCTCGCCTGGGCTGACCGGTGATGTGCCTCGACGGCCATCACGGTGGCCTACAAAGAAGAAAGAGCTACGCTAAGAGGAATCTAAAGGTAGGTCTTAAAACAGCAAGGCGACGAAACCTGTTGAAGCTACCAAACCAAGGAGTCCGACAGTCGGTCAGAGGGGGCTCTCTCCTGGAGAGATCGGTCCCTCGGGAGGACAGAGCTCTGCGCCAGTTGATTGGTCACGGCTCGGTCGACGAACACCGAGTCCCCAAGTGTAACCTCGGGACCCGCCAGAAGGTTCGCCAGCTCACCGTCGGCTCCCACCAAGGAGGGATCGGCCGAGACGGCAGGGGTGGCCACCAAGATCAGCGGAAGGATTTCACCTGAGGCCACTGACACCACGGGGGCCATCGGTGGGCGGACCTCCCCGCTCTCCTTCCTCCTATTCCTCTCGCTGTGCCCTTCGGACGTCGGGGGGGGAGTGCTTACGCCCCCACGCCGCAACCACCCGCAGGTGCACGAGGGGCCTTCTCGACCCCCTGTTGCATCCCTCAGCTTGGACTGAGTGATAGGGTTCGGCGCTTGTAGCCCCCACTATGGAGGGCCCCGCAGCGACCACGCCATGTCCACAGGCACCACTCTCCCACCGTGGGCTCGGGTTGGTGCACCTCCTCCTCAATCAGGTGTTGGGGCGCTTGGCCCGAAGGGTTCCCATGGCTTTGACCGGATCCTCGGTGGATGAGCTCGTCTACATTGTGGGTGAATTTGTGCCCAGCCATCTCTGCAGAAGGAAAGGAGATCAGGGTAAGCGAGAGGGAAAGTGGAAAGAAAGGGGAAGGCCTACCGGGATACCACAGGACGGTCTTGAGGAGTAGGTCATCCAACAGAGGCCAGACCAACCTCTCCTCTAGAGGAAGAGCCGACAGAAGCCGGACAGCAGCCTGGTCAGCCTCGAAGAGGGCAGACGTCAAGTCACGTTGACATAACCCTCCCCAACCTGTCAAGATCTTGGCATCCCCAGGGAAAACAACAAAAACGTAGCTTGAACTCCAGTCCCCCACCTAGAGGGGTAGACCTAGCAAGCACTCTCTCCCCGCGTGGGCACAGAGATGATGCCACGACCCCTGGCCAACCTCTGGACCCGGTAGTAGTGGAAAAGAAGGGGAAGAAACGGCTCCAGGCCATGGACGCGGCAGATCATGATGAACCCGGTCAACACCGCGACGGAATACGGGGTCAACTGGCACAAGGCCACCATCAACGACTCCATGAATTGGACGATGAAGGGATGAAGGGGGAAGCGGAGTCCCAGGCGGAACATCTCGACGTAAACGCCAACCTCCCTGCTCCACGGAAAGCAAATCTGCTCGTCGCTGAAAGGGATCCTGACGTCGTATGTATGGTACATATACTTCTCCCGGATCTCCGTAACCCTCGAGAAGGGGACCATGGACGACGACCCAAGGACCATGGGGGGACGTCGAACCTCTCAGCAGCCCGAGCCACGTCGTTGCCGACAGGATCCACAAAGAGCAAACCCTTCCCCTTACCCTGAACAAGACGGGTCCCCAAGGGGGCACTGGGCCTCGAAGGCAGAGGGTCGTCAGATTCGAGCACCGGCGGGTCCCCTGACCCCTGCGCAGAATCACCTATCCTAAGCGCAGCCATGGGGCAGATGAAGGAGGAAGGAGGTTACCTTGAAAAGAATCGGAAGGAGGATAGACTACAGAGAGAAGAAGCTTGCAAGACAAGAATAAGGAGGAAAGGCGCGAAAGAATCGAAATTTGTGAGGCTGACACCCTTATATGGCAAGGAGTCACGGAATCTAGACCGTCCAGGGAGGAGCACGTGGCAGCATCTGAAGGTCGACGGCGCTTCGAATCCTGCACCGAGAGAAGATCAAACTGGCCGCGTCATAATGACCTCCATTTAATGGACTGGCCTCGACTGACGCGCCTGTCAAAATCCTCAAGAGTCACATCGCCCGAACCAAACCGACAGAAGCCGAACAGCACGAACGATGGGGGCAATTGATTGGACTATTTTGGAGAGGCCCGAGAATCAGAGGCCCAAGCCCAAGCCTAGTAAGGGAAACCCCCGAATGGGTTAAGGCCAGCTGACAAGGCCCACGAAGACAGATCGACCCGGCCCGGAGGACGCACGATCAGCTCGTGCTCTCCAGGGTTAACCACCCCTAGAAGCACGACACCTTAATAATCATTAAGGAGCCCATTAATCCACGAGCCCACAACGCACGCAGGTGGCTTAATGGGGGCGGATCACGAGGGCATGAGAGGGGGCGTGGGACGGGGGCAAACGTGGGCCGAGCCCCATAAAAGGGTGAGAGGGACGACCAAGAAAAGGGGATTCCAGGTATGAAATACGAGGTACACCATCAACGACCTTGCTTTCGCCATTAACTTCCTTCCCTTGCTCGGGCCTAGGGTCAGCGTATCGATCTCCTCTCGAGTCGAACCTACCCCGTCGGGTACTCTTCAGACCTTGATCTGACTTAAGCATCGGAGGGGACTTGGCCAGAACCAAGGTCCAGCCCCCCGACGAGTTCTCTCGTCTGTCCAGGAAGGAGCTGATCGAGGCTATCCCCCAGTGGAAGACGGTCCTGCCCGCTGCTGTCGCACGTTGTCACTGACTGAAGACCAAGCAGCAATCGAAGCACCGAGGCTGCCCCCCGACACTCGACTGACTGAGGCCAAGCACATACCACGGAACCGAGGCTTCTCCTCAGCTCGGCACTGACCGAGGGCCGACGCTATGCCCGAATCTTTTGATCGACCTCATCTCCATCGCCTACCCACCTCAGACTCACGTGTGCTTGGCGTGACCAAGGGATCCCATCCACCCCTTGACCACGTTGACCGTCTAGTCATCGGTCAACGATTCCGTGGTGAGAAGACACCCGTAAACAAGCTCGGAGATGAGAAAAATCCGGAAAATGTCAGTTGGAACCAAGAGATCGCCGTCTTCAACTGGAATATAAGAGAAGACAAAATTATGGCAAAAAACATATCATTTAATAAAAAGATTGACATCTTCAACTAGAAAATAAGAGAAGAAAATTTTAGGCTTTAAAATCATCTCAACTAATAAAAAGATTCACATCTTTCATAAAATGCAGAAAATAGCAACAAGCTCACAAACTGATATATAAAAATCTTATCAGTTGAAGATGGCAATTTCCCTAGTACAACAGACATTTTTAAAGATGAAGATGGCGATTTTTCGGTTTCAACAGACATTTTTGTCGTAATTTTGTCTTCTCTGATATCATTTAATAAAACGATTTATATCTTCCAAAAAGTGAAAAATAGCACGGAGCCAAGAAAAATCCGCAAAAATGTTCGTTGGAACCGGGAGATAGCCATTTTCAACAGAAATATAAGAGAAAACAAAATAAATCCAAAAAATCATATCATTTATTAACAAGATCGCCATTATCAACTGGAAAAAAGAGAACACAAAATTAAGCAACAAAATCATATAAATTAATATAAAGATCCTTATCTTCCAAAAAATATAGAAAATAACCCCGAGCATAGAAAATACGCAAAAATTTCCGTTGGAAACGGGAGATCGTCATATTCAACTTAAAAATTAGAGAAGAAGATAAAATTAGGCCATAAAACATATAATTTAATATAAAGATACATATCTTACAGAAAATATAGAAAATAGCCCAGAGCTCAGAAAAATCCGTAATAATGTCTGTTGGAACTGGGAGATTGCCATCTTCCTCCGAAAAATAAGAGAAGACAAAATTAGGCCAAAAAATCATATCATTTAATATAAATATCCATATCTTAAAGAAAATTTAGAAAATAGCACAGAGCTCAGAAAATTCCGCAAAAATCTCCGATTGAACCGGGAGATCGCCATATTCAACAGAAAAATAAGAGAAGACAAACTTAGTTTATAAAAATCATATCATTTAATAAAAAAAATCCATATCTTCAATAAACTGTAGAAAATAGTTTCGATTTAAGAAATATCCGCAAAAAATGGCCGTTGGAACCGGGAGATCGAAATCTTCAACAGAAAAAATCAGAGAAGACAAAATTAGACCATAAAAATCATAGCATTTAATATAAAGATCCATATTTTCAAAAATATGTAGAAAATAGCATGGAGCTCAGAAAAATCCGTAAAAATATCCGTTGGAATCGAGAGATCACCATCTTTAACTAAAAAAATAAGAGAAGACAAACGTAGGCCATAAAAATCATATCATTTAATAAAAAGTTTATATCATCGATAAAATATAGAAAATAGCACCGACTGTTGGAACTGGGAGATTGACATCTTCAACTGAAAAAAAATAAGCGAAGACAAAATTAGGCTATTAAAATCATATCATTTAATATGAAGATTTATATCTTGAGTTCAGAAAATTCTGCAAAAAATATTTGTTGGAACCGAGAGATCATCATCTTCATTTGAAAAATAGAGAAGATAAAATTAGGCAAAAAATCATATTATTTCATAAAAAGATCCATATCTTTCTAAAAATGTAGAAAGATAAACTCAAGCTAAGGAAAATCTGCAAAAATGTCCATTAGAACCAAGAGATCGCCATCTTCAACAAAAAAAAGAGAAGACAAAACGTAGGCTATAAAAATATATCATTAATTAAAATGCAGAAAATAGCACCGAGCTTATAAAAATTTGCAAAAATATCCGTTGGTCCAGGGAGATCGCCATCTTTAACTGAAATTAAGTGAAGACAAAATTGGGCCAAAAATCATTTTATTTATTAAAAAGATCCATATCTTCCAAAAAGTTTAGAAAATAGTCCCTAGGTCAGAATAATACGCAAAAAGTCCGTTAGAAACGGGAGATAGCTATCTTCAACTGAAAAATATAAGAAGAAAAATTAAGCCAACAATCATATCATTTAATAAAAAGATAATAATATCTAAAAATGTAGAAAAATAGCCCGAACTCAGAAAAATCCACAAAATGTCCCTTGGAACTGGGAGATCGCTATCTTCAACTAAGAAAAATAAGAGATGACAAAATTTGGTTATAAAAATCATATTATTTAATATGAAAATTCATATTATATAAAAATTTAGAAAATAGTCCTGAGCTCAAAAAATTCCTCACAAATGTTCATTGCAACTGGGAGATCGCTATCTTCAAAGTAAAAAAAAAAAGAGAAGACAAAATTAGGACAAAAAGTCATATCATTTCATAAAAAGAAACATATCTTCCAAAAAACTTAGAAAAATAGTCTTAAGCTAAGAAAAATCTGTGAAAATGTCTGTTGAAACCGGGAGATCGACATCTTCAATTGAAAAAAAATAAGAGAATACAAACATAGCTTATAAAAATCAAATTATTTAATAAAAAGTTCTATAATCTTCCATAAAATGTAGAAAATAGCACCGAGCTCCAAAAATATGCCAAAATGTCTGTTGGAACCGAAAGATTGCCATCTTCAACTGAAAAATAAGAGAAGACAACATAGGCTATAAAAATCATATCATTTAATAAAAAGATCCATAACTTTAAGAAAGTGTAGAAAATAGCCCGGAGCTTAGAAAAATCCGCAAAAATGTTCGTTCAAACAGTGAGATCGCCATATTCAACTAAAAAATAAGAGAAGAAAAATTATGTCAAAAAAGCATATCATTTAATGAAAAGATCCATAACTTCTCGAAAATTTAGAAAATAGCCCCGAGCTCAGAAAAATCGACAAAATTGTCCGTTGGAACCGGGAGATTGCCATCTTCAACTGAATAATAAGAGAGACAAAATTAGGTTATAAAAATCATAAAGATTCATATCATATAGAAAATGTAGAAAATAGCTCAGAGCTCAAAAAATTCGAAAAAATGTCCGTTGGAACCAGGAGATCGCCATTTTCAACTGAAAAAGAAAAGAAGACAAAATTAGGCCAAAAATTATATCATTTAATAAAAAGATACATATCTGCCATAAAATGTAGAAAATAACATCGAGCTCAGAAAAATCCGTACAAATGTCCGTTGGGACCGAGAGGTCGCAATATTCAACTGAAAAAAGAGAAGACAAAATTTGGCCCAAAATCATATAATTTACTAAAAATATTCATATCGTCTAGATAATGTAGAAAAAAGCCCAAAACTAAGAAAAAGCTGTAAAAAATGTCCATTGGAACCCAGAGATCGCCATATTCCAAAGCTAACAATAAAATTATCCATATCTTCTACAAAATGAAGAAAAATAGACCAAAGCTAACAAAAATAAGTAAAAATGTCCGCTAGAATCTGTAGATCTCAATATTCAACTGAAAAAATAAGAGAAGAAAATCGTTGGATATAAAACTCAAATCATTTAATTAAAAAATTCATATCTTAGAATATAGAACCGAGCTTCGAAAAATCTACAAAATTTCCGTTGGAGCCGGAAGATTGTCATCTTCAACTGAAAAATAAGAGTAGACAAAATTAGGCCATAAAAATCAAATTATTTAATATAAATATTCATATCTTACAAAAAAGGTAGAGAACATACTCAAGCTAAGAAAAATCCACAAAAATGTCCATTGGAACCGGGAGATCGACATCTTTAACTGAAAAAATAAGAGAAGACTAACATATGCTATAAAAATCATATCATTTACAAAAATGTAGAAAATAGCTCCGAGCTTATAAAATTCCACAAAACTATCTGTTGGAACAGTGAGATCACCATCTTCAACGAAAAAATAAGAGAAGACAAAATTAGGCCAAAAATCATTTCATTTAATAAAAAGATCCATATCTTCCAGACAATTTAGAAAATAGTCTAGAGGTCAAAATAATACACAAATATCCGTTAGAAACAGGCGTTCCTTATTTTCAATCGAAAAATAAAAGAAGACAAAATTAGGCCAAAAATCATTTCTTTTAATAAAAAGATCCACAACTTCTCGAAAATGTTGAAAAATAGCCCCGAGCTCAGAAAAATCCGAAAAAATGTCCATTGGAACCAGAAGATTGCCATCTTCAACTGAAAAATAAGAGGTAACTAAATTAGATTAAAAAATCATATCATTTATATAAAGATTCATATTAAACAAAAAATATAGAAAATATTCGGGAGATCATAAAATTCGCACACATGTCTATTGGAACCGGGAGATCGTCATCTTCAGGTTAAAAAAAGAGAAGACAAAATTAGGCCAAAAACCATATCATTTCATAAAAAGATGTATCTTCCAAAAAATGTAGAAATATAGTCTCAAGCTAAGAAAAATCTGCGAAAATGTCCGTTGAAACCGAGAGATCGTCATCTTCAACCAAAAAAATAAGCGAGTACAAACTTAGGCTATAAAATCATATTATTTAATAAAAAGTTCTATATCTTCCATAAAATGTAGGAAATAGCACCGAGCTTAAAAAATACGCAAAAATGTCTGTTAGAACCGGAAGATCATCATCTTCAACGGAAAAATAAGAGAAGAAAACATTAGGCTATAAAAATCATATCATTTAATAAAAAGATCCAAACCTTTCCGATAATGTAGAAAATAGACTGGAGCATAGAAAAATTCATAAAAATGTTCGTTGAAACCGAGAAATTACCATCTTCAACTGAAAAATAATGAGATGCAAAAATTAGATCAAAAAACAAATCATTTAAAAAATATACATCACTTCTCGAAAGTGTAGAAAAATAGCATCGAGCTCCGAAAAATCGACAAAAATGTCTGTTGGAACTCGGAGATCGCCATCTTCAACTGAATAATAAAAGAAGACAAAATTAGGTTATAAAAATCATATAGTTTAATTTAAAGATTCATATCATACAGAAAATATAGAAAATAGTATAAAATTTCGAAATACATTCTGTTGGAACCGGGAGATTCCCATCTACGACTGAAAAATAAAAAAGACAAAATTAGGCCAAAAATAATATCATTAGTAAAAAGATACATATCTGCCATAAAATGTAGAAAGTGGCACCAAGCGAAGAAAAATCAACACAAATGTCCATTGGAACCGGACGATCGCAATATTCAACTGAAAAAAGAAGACAAAATTAGGCCAAAAAGCATATCATTTAATTAAAAGGATCATATCTTCCTGAAAATGTCGAAAAAAGCCCAAAGGAAATAAATATCTGCAAAAAATGTCCGTTGGAATCAGGAGATCGACATTTTCAATTAAAAAATAATAGAAGAAAAAATCAGGCTACAAAATGTTGTCATTTAATAAAGAGATTCATATCTTTAATAAAATGTAGAAAATAGCCTGTAGCTCAGAAAAATACGCAAAAATGTCCGTTGAAACAGGGAGATCGCAAAAATGTCCATTTGAACCGGGAAATCACCATCTTTAACTGAAAAAAATAAGAGAAGAAAAATGTAGGCTATAAAATTATTTCATTTATAAAAATGTAGAAAATAGTATCGAACTTATAAAAATCTGCGAAATGTCAGTTATAACAGGGAGCTCACCATATTCAACGAAAAAAAATAAGAGAAGACAAAGTTAGGCTAAAAATCATATCATTTTAATAAAAAGATCCATATCTTCCAGAATATTTAGAAAATAGTCCCGAGGTCAGAATAATACGCAAAATATCCATTACAAATGAGACAATGCTATCTTCAACTGAAAAATAAAATAAGACAAAATTAGGCCAAAAATCATATCATTTAATAAAAAGATTCATAACATCTCAAAAATGTAGAAGAATAGACCCGAGCTAAGAAAAATCCGCAAAAGTGTCCCTTGGAATCGGGAGATCGCCATAATATTCAACTAAAAAATAAGAGATGACAAAATTAGGTTATAGAAATCATATCATTTAATTTATAGATCCATATTATACAAAAATAGAGAAAATAGCCCGTAGCCCAAAATAAATCCATACAAATATCCATTGGAACTGGGAGATCGCCATCTTCAAAGTAAAAAAGAGAAGAGAAAATTAGGCAAAAAATTCCTATCATTTCATAAAAAATACAAATTTTCTAGAAAATGTAGAAAAATAGTCTCAAGCTAAAAATATGCAAAAATGTCCACTGGAACCCAGAGAACGACATCTTCAACTGAAAAATTAAGAGAAGACAAACGTAGGTTATAAAAATCATATTATTAAAAAAGTTTTATATCTTCCATAAAATGTCGAAAATGGCACTGAGATTAAAAAATACGCAAAAATATTTGTTGGAACCGAGATATCGACATCCTCAACTAAAAAATAAGAGAAAACAAACTTAGGCTGTAGAAATCATATCATTTAATAAAAAGATACATAGCTTTTCGAAAATGTAGAAAATAGCTCTAGGCTCAAAAAAAATTCAAAAAAAAATGTTCTTTAGAACCGAGAGATCCCATCTTCAACTTGAAAAAACGAAAAGAAAAAATTAGGTCAAAAAATCATGCCATTTAATAAAAAGATCCACAACTTCCTGAAAATGAAGAAAAATAGTCCCGACCTCAGAAAAATCGAACAAAATGTCTGTTGGAACTGGGAAATCGCCATCTTCAACTGAATAATAAGAGATGACAAAATTAGTCTAAAAAATCATTTCGTTTAATATAAAGATTCATATTATACAAAAAGTGTAGAATATAGTTCAGAATTCAGAATAATCTGAAAAAATGTCCGTTTGAACAAGAGATAGCCATATTCACTGAAAAATAAAAGAAGAAAAAATTAGGCCAAAAATCATATTATTTAATAAAAAGATACATATCTACCATAAAATATAGAAAAATAGCACCGAGCTCAGAAAAATCTGCACAAATGTCCATTGGAATAGGTAGATCACAATATTCAACTAAAAAAGAGAAGACAAAATTAGGGCAAAAATCATATCATTTAATAAAAAGATTCATATCTTCCAGGAAATGAAGAAAAAAGCCCAAAGCTAAGAAAAATCTGCAAAAATGTTCGTTGGGACCTAGAGATCGACATCTTCAAATATATCTGTAAAAGTATCCGTTGGAAGCGGATATCACCATCTTCAAGTGAAAAATAAGAGTAGACAAAATTAGGGTACAAAAATCAAATAATTAAATAAAAAGACCCATATCTTCAATAAAATGTAGAAAATAGCTCTGAGCTTATAGGAATCCACAAAAATGTCCGTTGGAATTGGAAGAACGCCATCTTCAACACAAAATAAGAGAAAACAAAATTAGGCTATAAAAATCATATCATTTAATTTAAAGATATATATCATACAAAAATGTAGAACATAGCCCAGAGTTGAGAAAAATATGCAAAAATGTCCGTTGGAACCGTGAGAATGCCATCTTCATCTGAAAAATATTAGAAGATAAAATTAGGCCAAAAAATCATATCATTTCATAAAAAGATCCATATCTTCCAGAAAATATAAAAAATAGCATCTTGGTCAAAAAAATCCACAAAAATCTCCGTTGAAACCGTGAGAACTCCATCTTCAACTAAAAATAAGAGAAGACAAAATTAGGCCAAAATAATATCATATAATAAAATGATCCATATCTTCTGTAAAATGAACCAAAATAGCCCCAAGCTAACAAAAATCACTAAAAATGTCTGTTATAACCAGTAGTTTGCTATATTCAACTGAAAAAATAAGAGAAGAAAAATGTAGGTTATAAAAATCATATCATTTAATAAAAAATTCAGATCTTACATAAAATGTAGAAAATAGCACCGAGCTTCGAAAAATCCGCAAAAATTTCCGCTGGAACTGGAAAATTGCCATCTTCAGCTGAAAAGTAAGTGTAGACAAAATTAGGCTATAAAAATCATATCATTTAATATAAATATTCATATTTTACATAAAATATAGAAAATAGCTCAGAAAAATCCGCAAAAATATTTGATGGAACTGGAAGATCGTCATCTTCGCAAAGAGAAGACAAATTTATGCCAAAAACATATCATTTCATAAAAGATCTATATCTTTCAGAATATGTAGAATAACAAACTCAAGCTAAACAAAATCCGTAAAAATGTTCGTTGGAACCGGGAGATCGCTATCTTAAATTGAAAAATAAAAGAAGACAAAATTAGGCCAAAAATCATATATTTAATAATAAGAACCATAACTTCTCGAAAATGTAGAAAAATAGCACCGACCTCAGAAAATTCCGCAAAAATGTCCCTTGGAACCAGGAGATCGCCAACTTCAACTGAAAAAAAGTGATGACAAATTAGGTTATAAAAATCATATCATTTAACATAAAGATTCATATTATAAAAAAATAGAGAAAATAGTCTGAAGCTTAAAAAAATCTGCACAAATTTCCATTGGAACCGGGAGATTGCCATCTTCAAATTAAAAACAAAGAAGACAAAATTAGCCAAAAATCATATCATGTCATAAAAAGATACATATCTTTCAGAAAATGTAGAAAAACATGCTTAAGTTAAGAAAAATTTGCAAAAATGTCCATCGGATTTGGGAGATCACCATCATCAACGTAAAAAAAAAGAGAAGAGGAACGTAGGCTATAAAAATCATATCATTTATAAAATGTAGAATATAGTATCAAGATTATAAAATCCACAGAAATGTCAGTTGTAATAGGGAGATCACCATCTTCAACGAAAAAACAAGAGAAGACAAAATTAGGCTAAAATCATATCATTTTAATAAAAAGATCCATATCTTCCAGAAAATTTAGAAAATAGTCCCGAGGTCAAAATAATACACAAAA
>CM061134.1:102721459-102740280 GCA_030789695.1 Scilla litardierei | reverse complement strand
TTACCCAAAATTGCCAAGTGTGCACAATCGACAAAAATTGTGACCGTTTTACCCATGTGCAAAAATGTCTACATTTACACAAAATTGCGCAGCGCGCACAACCTGCAAAATTGTGACCATTTACGCCCAGGGCAAAAATGTCTACATTTAACCATAATTACTCAGCGCGCATCGCCGGCAAAATTGCGACCGTTTTGCGTGCTGGACCAAACTGCCTACATTTACCCAAAATTACTCAGCCCGCACAATCGGCAAAAATTGTGACCCTTTTTGCGCGCTGAGTAAAACAATCTACATTTTCCTGAAATTACAAAATAGTCTACATTTACCCAAATTACCCAAAATTGTGATCGTTTTGCATACTAGCAAAACTGTCTACATTTATCCAAAATTACACCGCGCTCACAGCCAGCAAAATTGTGACTGTTTTACTCAAAATTATCCAGTGTGCACATCTCGCAAAATTGTGACCGTTTTACGCGGTGTGCAAAAATGTCTACATTACCCAGAGTGACCGTTTTGCGTACTGTGCAAATAATGTCTACATTTACCCAAAGTGACCCAGCACGCTCAACCTGCGAAATTGTGACTGTTTTGGGCACTGACCAAATATGTTTACATTTACCCAATGTGACTCAGCGCGCACCAACCTGGCAAAATTGTGACAGTTTTACGCGCCGAGCAAAACTATAAACATTTACCCAAAAGTACCAGCGCGCACGCCCCAGCAAAATTGTGACAGTTTTGCGCGTTGATCAAAACAGTCTAGATTTACCCAAAATTACCCAGTGCGCACAACAGGAAAAAATGTGACTGTTTTGTGCGCTGGACGAAACTGTCTACATTTACCCAAAATTACCCAGTGCGCACAACCGGCAAAATGGTCACCGTTTTACGCGCTACGCAAATAATTTCTACATTTAACCAAAATTACTCGGCGTGCATAGCCGTCAAAAGTGTGACCGTTTTGCTCGCTGGGTAAAACTGTCTACGTTTATCCAAAATTACCAGCGCATACACCTGGCAAGATTGTGACCGTCTTTTCGTGCAGAGCAAAAATGTCAACATTTAGCCAAAATTACTCAGCCCGCACAGTCGGCAAAATTGTGACCGTTTTGCGCGCTGAGCAAAATTTTCAACTTTTTACAAAAATTGCGCAGCGCGCACAACCGGCGAAATTGTGACAGTTTTGCGCGCTGAGCAAAACTGTCTACATTAACCAAAAATTACACAGTGCGCACAACCGGCAAAAATGTCACAGTTTTGCGTGCTGGGCAACACTGTCTACATTAACCCAAAATTACCCACCGCGCCCACCTCCGCAACATTGTGACTGTTTTGCGCACTACGCAAATAATGTCAACATTACCCAAAGTGACCCAGCGTGCACAACCTGCAAAATTGTGACCGTTTTGTGCGCTGACCAAATATGTCTACATTTACCCAAATTGACTCAGCGCGCACAACCGACAAAATTGGGGCCGTTTTGCGCGCTGAGACAACCTTTCTTCATTTACCCAAAAGAACCAGCGCGCGCACCCGGCAAAATTGTGCTAGTTTTGTGCGTGGTCAAAAAAAAACTGCCTACATTTTACCCAAAATTACCAGCGCACACCCGTCAAAATTGTCACCGTTTGCTCTTTGAGAAAAATGTCAACATTTATCCAAAATTACGCAGCCCGCACAACCGGCAAAATTGTGACCGTTTTGCGCGCTGACGACTGTATACAATTTCCAAAAATTACCCAGTATGCACAACTGGCAAATTTGTGACAAATTTGCGCTCTGCGCGAAACAGTCCACATTTACCCAAAATTACCCAGTGCGCACAACCGGCATAAATGTGACCGTTTTGCGCGCTGGGGGATACTGTCTACATTTACGTAAAATTATGCAGCGCACACAACCGGCAAAATTGTGACCGTTTTACGCGCTACGCAAATAATGTCTACATATACCCAAAGAGTCCCAGCGCGCACAACCTGCAAAATTGTAACCATTTTACGCGTAGAGGAAAAATGTCTACATTTAGCCAAAATTCCTCAGCGTGTATAGCCGGCAAAATTGTGACTGTTTTGCGCGCTAGGGCAAAACTGTCTACATTTACCCAAAATTACCAGCACACACCCAGCAAAATTGTGACTGTTTGCGCGCGGAGCAAAAATGTCGATATTTTTCCAAAATTACTCTGCCCGAACCACCGGCAAAATTGTGAACGTTTTGCTTGCTGAGCATTTAACTAAATTTTCGCAAAATTCCTCGGCGCGCACAACCTGCAAAATTGTGGCCGTTTTAAACGTTGACAAAAAATGTCTACATTTATCCAAATTACTCAACGCTCACAACCGGAAAAATGGTGACCCTTTTGGGTGCAGAGCAAAAAATGTCAATATTTAACCAAAATTACCTAGCGCGCACACCTGTTAAAATTGTGACCGTTTAGCGCGCTGGGCAAAAATATTTACATTTCCCCAAAATTACTAGTGCACACACCCAGCATAATTGTGACCGTTTTGCGCGCTGACGAAAAAATGTCAACATTTACCCAAATTACGCAGTCCAAACAACCGGTAAAATTGTGACCTTTTGCGAGGTGACGAAAACTGTCTACATTTTCCAAAAAGTACCCATTGCGTACAACTGGCAACATTGTGACAGTTTTGCGCGCTGAGCCAAACTGCCTACATTTAACCAAAATTGTGATCGTTTTGCGTACTAACAAAACTGTCAACATTTATCCAAAATTACCCAGCGTGCACAGCCAGCAAAATTGTGACTGTTTTGGGCGCTGCGCAAAAATGACTACATTTACCCAAAATTACCCAGTGTGCGCATACGACAAAATTGTGACCGTTTTACGCGCTATGCAAAAATGTCTACGTTTACCCAAATTGCCATGTGTTCACAACCGGCAAAAATTGTGACCGTTTTGTGCACTGCGCAAATAATGTCTACATTTACCCAAAGTCACCCAGCAGGCTTAACCTGCAAAATTGTGACTGTTTTGCGCCCTGAGCAAAAGTATCTACATTAACCCAAAAGTACCAGCGCGCACACCCCATAAAATTGGGACAGTTTTGCGCGATGAGCAAAAGAGTCTACATTTACCCAAATTACCAAGTGCGCACAACCGGCAAAAATGTGACTGTGTTGTGCGCTGGGCAAAATTGTCAACATTTACCCAAAATTACCCAGCGCGTACAACCAGCAAAATTGTGACCGTTTTACGCGCTACGCAAATAATGTCTACATTTAACCAAAATTAACCGGCGCGCATAGCCGACAAAATTGTGACCGTTTTGCGCGCTGGACAAAACTGTCTACATATATCCAAAATTACCGGCGCACACCCCTGGCAAGTTTGTGACCTTTTTTTGCGCGATGCAAAAATGTCAACATTTACCCAAAATTACTCAGCCCGCACAACCCGTAAAATTGTGACCGTTTTGTCTAAATTTTCCCAAAATTCATCATCGCGCACAACCTGCAAAATTGTGACCATCTTGCACATTGACCAAAAATGTCTACATTTACCCAAATTACTCAACGCTCACAACCGGCTAAATGGTGGCCATTTTAAGCGCGGAGCAAAAATGTCGACATTTAACCAAAATTACCTAGCGCGCACATCCCGCAAAATTGTGACAGTTTTACGTGCTGAGCAAAGTGCGTACATTATCCTAAAATTACAAAATAGTCTACAATTACCCAAAATTACCCAGCGTGCAAAACTGTCAAAATTGTGACCGTTTTGTGTACAAGCAAAATTGTCTACATTTACCCAAAAATTACCTAGCGCGCACAGCCGGCAAAGTTGTGACTGTTTTGCACGTTGCGCAAAAATGTCTAAATTTACACAAAATTACCCAGCGTGCACATCCAGCAAAATTGTGACAGTTTGCGCGCTGTGCAAAAATGTCTACATTTACCCAAAATTGACATGTGTACACAACTGGCAAAAATTATGACCGTTTTGTGCACTGGGCAAAAATGTCGACATTTGCCCAAAATTATACAAGGCGCATAGCCGGCAAAATTGTGACTGTTTTGCGCCCGGTATACATTTGCCCAAAATTACTCAACGCGCACCACCGGCGAAATTGACACCGTTTTTTCGCGTCGAGCTAAGCTGCTTACATATGACCAAAATTACCCAACGCGCACAGTCCGCAAAATTGTGACCGTTGTGCGTGCTGAATAAAACTGTCAACATTTTAGAAAAAATTGGGCAGCGCGCACAACCGTCGAAATTGTGACAGTTTTGCCTGCTGAGCAAAACTGTTTACTTTTACCCAAAATTCCTCAGCGCGCACAACCTACAAAATTGTGGCCGTTTTGAACGTTGATAAAAAATGTCTACATTTATCCAAAATTACTCAACGCTCATAACCGGCAAAATGGTGACCATTTTGCGCGCGGAGCAAAAAATGTCGACATTTAACCAAAATTACCAAGCGCGCATATCTAGTAAAATTGTGACCGTTTTGCGTGCTGAGCAAAGTGCCTACATTATCTTAAATTACAAATAGTCTACATTTACCCAAAATTACCCCAGCGCGCAAAACCGACAAAATTGTGACCGTTTTGCGTACAAGCAAAATTGTCTAAATTTACCGAAAATTACCCCAGCGCGCACAGCCGGCAAAATTGTGACTGTTTTGCACATTGCGCAAAAATTTCTAAATTTACACAAAATTACCCAGTGTGCAGAACCGGCAAAATTGTGACAGTTTGCGCGCTGTGCAAAATGTCTACATTTTCCCCAAAATTGCCATGTGTACACAACATGCGAAAATTATGACCGTTTGTGCACTGGGAAAAAATGTCGACATTTGCCCAAAATTATCCAAGGCGCACAGCCGGCAAAATTGTGACTGTTTTGCGCCCTGCACACAACAGTATACATTTGCCCAAAATTACTCAACGCGCACCCCGGCGAAATTGAGACCGTTTTTTCGCGCCGAGCTAAGCTGCCTACATATGACCAAAATTACACAACGTGCACTGTCGGCAAAATTGCGACCGTTTTTGCGCGCTGAGCAAAACTGTCTTCATTTTACAAAAAATGCGCAGCGCGCACAACCAGCGAAAAGTGTGACAGTTTTGCGCGATGAGCAAAACTATCTACATTTACCTAAAATTATACAGTGCGCACAACCGGCGAAAATGTCACCGTTTTGCGTGCTGGGCAAAACTGTCTACATTTACCAAAAATTACCCAGCACGCACAACCCGCAACATTGTGACTGTTTTGCGCATTACAAAAATAATGTACACATTTACCCAAGTGATCCAGCGCGCACAACCTGCAAAATTGTGACTGTTTTGTGCGCTGACCAAAGATGTCTATATTTAAACAAAATGACAAGCGCGCACATCCGGCGCGCTGGCCAAAGACTGTCTACATTTACCCAAAATTACCAGCGCGCACATCCGGCGCGCTGGCCAAAACTGTCTACGTTTACCCAAAATTACCAGCCGCGCACATCCGGCGCGCTGGGCAAAACTGTCTACCTTTACCCAAAATTACCAGCGCGCACACCAGGCAAAATTGTGACCATTTTCGCGCTGGGCAAAAATGTGTACATTTACCCAAAATTACCAGTACACACACCCGACAAAATAGTCACCGTTTTGCGCTCTGAGAAAAATGTCAACATTTACTAAAAATTCCTCCGTCGCTTAACCGCGCAAAATTGTGACCGTTTTGCCCGCAGGACAAAACTGTCTACATTTACCGAAAATTACTCAGGCCGCACAACCGGCAAAATTGTGACCGTTTTGCTCGCTGAGCAAAATCGTCGAAAATTTCCCAAAATTCCTCAGTGCGCACAACCGACAAAATTGCGAACGTTTTGCGCGCTGATTAAAACTGTATACATTTACCAAAAAGTACCCCCGTGCATGCACACCTGGCAAAATTCCTCAGTGCGCACAACCGACAAAATTGCGAACGTTTTGCACGCTGAGTAAAAATGTTTACATTTACCCAAAATCACCAGCATACACACCTGGCAAAATTGTCAACGTTTTGCGCTCTGAGAAAAAATGTCAACATTTACCCAAAATTGCGCAGCCCGCACAACCGGAAAATTTTTTGACCATTTTGCGCGCTGACGAATACTGTCTACATTTTCCAAAAATTACCCAGCGTGCACAACTGGCAATATTGTGACAGTTTTGCGCGCTGATCAAAACAGTCTACATTTACGCAATATTACCGAGTGCGCACAACCGGCAAAAATGTGACTGTTTTGCACACTGGGCAAAACTGTCTACATTTACCCCAAACTTACCCGGCGCGCACAACCGGCAAAATTGTGACCGTTTTACGCGCTATGCAAATAATGTCTACATTTACCCACCCAGACTGACCCAGCGCACACAACCTGCAAAATTGTGACCATTTACGCCCAGAGCAAAAAAGTCTACATTTAACCAAAATTACTCAGCGCGCATCGCCGGCAAAATTGCGACCGTTTTGCGCGCGAGGGCCAAACTGCCTACATTTACCCAAAATTACTCAGCTCGCACAACCGGCAAAATTGCGACCGTTTTACGCGCTGAGTAAAACTATCTACATTTACCTGAAATTACAAAATAGTCTACATTTAACCAAAATTACCCAGCGCGCAAAACCGGCAGAATTGTGACCATTTTGCGTACTAGCAAAACTGTCTACATTTACCCAAAATTACCCAGCGCGCACAGCCGGCACTGTTTGCGCCTTGCGCAAAAAATGACTACATTTACCCAAACTTACCCAGCGTGCACATCCAATAAAATTGTGACCGTTTTACGCGCTGCGCAAAAATGTCTACATTTACCCAAAATTGCCAAGTGTGCACAATCGACAAAAATTGTGACCGTTTTGCCCATGTGCAAAAATGTCTACATTTACACAAAATTGCCCAGCGCGCACAACCTGCAAAATTGTGACCATTTACGCACAGAGCAAAAATGTCTACATTTAACCATAATTACTCAGCGCGCATCGCCGGCAAAATTGCGACCGTTTTGCGCGCTGGGCCAAACTGCCTACATTTATCCAAAATTACTCAGCCCGCACAACCAGCAAAATTGCGACCTTTTTGCGCGCTGAGGAACACTATCTACATTTACCTGAAATTACAAAATAGTCTACATTTACCCAAAATTACCCAAAATTGTGATCGTTTTGCGTACTAGCAAAACTGTCTACATTTATCCAAAATTACCACGCGCTCACAGCCAGCAAAATTGTGACGGTTTTACGCGCTGCGCAAAAAATGACTACATTTACCCAAAATTATCCAGTGTGCACATCTCGCAAAATTGTGACCGTTTTACGCGGTGTGCAAAAATGTCTACATTTACCCAAAGTGATCGTTTTGCATACTGCGCAAATAATGTCTACATTTACCCAACGTGACCCAGCACGCTCAACCTGCAAAATTGTGACTGTTTTGTGCACTGACCAAATATGTCTACATTTACCCAATGTGACTCAGCGCGCACAACCTGGCAAAATTGTGACAGTTTTGCGCGCAGAGCAAAACTATCTACAGTTACCCAAAAGTACCAGCGCGCACGCCCGGCAAAATTGTGACAGTTTTGCGCGTTGATCAAAACAGTCTAGATTTACCCAAAATTACCCAGTGCGCACAACCGGAAAAAATGTGACTGTTTTGTGCGCTGGGCGAAACTGTCTACATTTACCCAAAATTACCCAAAATTATCCAGGGCGCACAGCCGGCAAAATCGTGACTGTTTTGCGCCCTGCACAAAACAGTATAAGAAAAACTGTCTAAATTTTCCCAAAATTCCTCATCGCACACAACCTGCAAAATTGTGACCATCTTGCACGTTGACCAAAAATGTCTACATTTACCCAAAATTATTCAACGCTCACAACCGGCAAAATGGTGACCATTTTGCTCGCAGAGCAAAAAATGTCGACATTTAACCAAAATTACCGAGCGAGCACATCTGGTAAAATTGTGACCGTTTTGCTTGCTGACATTTGCCCAAAATTATCCAGGGCGCACAGCCGGCAAAATCGTGACTGTTTTGCGCCCTGCGCAAAACAGTATACATTTGCCCAAAATTACTCAACGTACACAACCGGCAAAATTGTGACCGTTTTTCGCGCCGAGCTAAGCTGCATACATATGACCCAAATTATTTTTCGCGCCGAGCTAAGCTGCCTACATAGGACCAAAATTACCCAACGCGCACAGTCGGCAAAATTGTGACCGTTTTGCGCGCTGAGCAAAATTTTCAACATTTTACAAAAATTGCGCAGCGCGCACAACCTGCGAAATTGTGACAGTTTTGCGCGCTGAGCAAAACTGTCTACATTAACCCAAAATTACACAGTGCGCCCAACCCGCAAAAATGTCACCGTTTTGCGTGCTGGGCAACACGGTCTACATTAACCCAAAATTACCCACCGCGCAAACTCCGCAACATTGTGACTGTTTTGCGCACTACGCAAATAATGTCAACATTTACCCAAAGTGACCCAGCGTGCACAACCTGCAAAATTGTGACCGTTTTGTGCGCTGACCAAATATGTCTACATTTACCCAAAGTGACTCAGGGCGCACAACCGACAAAATTGGGACCGTTTTGCGCGCTGAGACAACCTTTCTTCATTTACCCAAAAGAACCAGCGCGCGCACCCGGCAAAATTGTGCTAGTTTTGTGCGTGGTCAAAAAAAAACTGTCTACATTTACCCAAAATTACCAGCGCACACACCCGTCAAAATTGTCACCGTTTTGCTCTTTGAGAAAAATGTCAACATTTATCCAAAATTACGCAGCCCGCACAACCGGCAAAATTGTGACCGTTTGGCGCGCTGACGACTGTATACATTTTCCAAAAATTACCCAGTATGCACAACTGGCAAATTTGTGACAAATTTGCGCTCTGCGCGAAACAGTCTACATTTACCCAAAATTACCCAGTGCACACAACCGGCATAAATGTGACCGTTTTGCGCGCTGGGGGATACTGTCTACATTTACGTAAAATTATCCAGCGCACACAACCGGCAAAATTGTGACCGTTTTACGCGCTACGCAAATAATGTCTACATATACCCAAAGAGTCCCAGCGCGCACAACCTGCAAAATTGTAACCATTTTACGCGTAGAGGAAAAATGTCTACATTTAGCCAAAATTCCTCAGCGTGTATAGCCGGCAAAATTGTGACTGTTTTGCGCGCTGGGCAAAACTGTCTACATTTACCCAAAATTACCAGCACACACCCAGCAAAAGTGTGACTGTTTTGCGCGCGGAGCAAAAATGTCGATATTTTTCCAAAATTACTCTGCCCGAACCACCGGCAAAATTGTGAACGTTTTGCTTGCTGAGCATTTAACTAAATTTTCGCAAAATTCCTCGGCGCGCACAACCTGCAAAATTGTGGCCGTTTTAAACGTTGACAAAAAATGTCTACATTTATCCAAAATTCCTCAACGCTCACAACCGGTAAAATGGTGACCATTTTGGGTGCAGAGCAAAAAATGTCAATATTTAACCAAAATTACCTAGCGCGCACACCTGTTAAAATTGTGACCGTTTAGCGCGCTGGGCAAAAATATTTACATTTCCCCAAATTACTAGTGCACACACCCAGCATAATTGTGACCGTTTTGCGCGCTGACGAAAAAATGTCAACATTTACCCAAATTACGCAGTCCAAACAACCGGTAAAATTGTGACCTTTTTGTGAGGTGACGAAAACTGTCTACATTTTCCAAAAAGTACCCATTGCGTACAACTGGCAACATTGTGACAGTTTTGCGCGCTGAGCCAAACTGCCTACATTTACCCAAAATTGTGATCGTTTTGCGTACTAACAAAACTGTCAACATTTATCCAAAATTACCCAGCGTGCACAGCCAGCAAAATTGTGACTGTTTTGGGCGCTGCGCAAAAATGACTACATTTACCCAAAATTACCCAGTGTGCGCATACGACAAAATTGTGACCGTTTTACGCGCTATGCAAAAATGTCTACGTTTACCCAAATTGCCATGTGTTCACAACCGGCAAAAATTGTGACCGTTTTGTGCACTGCGCAAATAATGTCTACATTTACCCAAAGTCACCCAGCAGGCTTAACCTGCAAAATTGTGACTGTTTTGCGCCCTGAGCAAAAGTATCTACATTAACCCAAAAGTACCAGCGCGCACACCCCGTAAAATTGGGACAGTTTTGCGCGATGAGCAAAAGAGTCTACATTTACCCAAATTACCAAGTGCGCACAACCGGCAAAAATGTGACTGTGTTGTGCGCTGGGCAAAATTGTCAACATTTACCCAAAATTACCCAGCGCGCACAACCAGCTAAATTGTGACCGTTTTACGCGCTACGCAAATAATGTCTACATTTAACCAAAATTAACCGGCGCGCATCAGCCGACAAAATTGTGACCGTTTTGCGTGCTGGACAAAACTGTCTACGTATATCCAAAATTACCGGCGCACACCCCTGGCAAGTTTGTGACCTTTTTTTGCGCGATGCAAAAATGTCAACATTTACCCAAAATTACTCAGCCCGCACAACCCGTAAAATTGTGACCGTTTTGTCTAAATTTTCCCAAAATTCATCATCGCGCACAACCTGCAAAATTGTGACCATCTTGCACATTGACCAAAAATGTCTACATTTACCCAAAATTACTCAACGCTCACAACCGGCTAAATGGTGGCCATTTTAAGCGCGGAGCAAAAAATGTCGACATTTAACCAAAATTACCTAGCGCGCACATCCCGCAAAATTGAGACAGTTTTACGTGCTGAGCAAAGTGCCTACATTATCCTAAAATTACAAAATAGTCTACAATTACCCAAAATTACCCAGCGTGCAAAACTGTCAAAATTGTGACCGTTTTGTGTACAAGCAAAATTGTCTACATTTACCCAAAAATTACCTAGCGCGCACAGCCGGCAAAGTTGTGACTGTTTTGCACGTTGCGCAAAAATGTCTAAATTTACACAAAATTACCCAGCGTGCACATCCAGCAAAATTGTGACAGTTTGCGCGCTGTGCAAAAATGTCTACATTTACCCAAAATTGACATGTGTACACAACTGGCAAAAATTATGACCGTTTTGTGCACTGGGCAAAAATGTCGACATTTGCCCAAAATTATACAAGGCGCATAGCCGGCAAAATTGTGACTGTTTTGCGCCCGGTATACATTTGCCCAAAATTACTCAACGCGCACACCGGCGAAATTGACACCGTTTTTTCGCGTCGAGCTAAGCTGCTAACATATGACCAAAATTACCCAACGCGCACAGTCCGCAAAATTGTGACCGTTGTGCGTGCTGAGCAAAACTGTCAACATTTTAGAAAAATTGGGCAGCGCGCACAACCGTCGAAATTGTGACAGTTTTGCCCGCTGAGCAAAACTGTTTACTTTTACCCAAAATTCCTCATCGCGCACAACCTACAAAATTGTGGCCGTTTTGAACGTTGATAAAAAATGTCTACATTTACCCAAAATTACTCAACGCTCATAACCGGCAAAATGGTGACCATTTTGCGCGCGGAGCAAAAAATGTCGACATTTAACCAAAATTACCAAGCGCGCATATCTAGTAAAATTGTGACCGTTTTGCGTGCTGAGCAAAGTGCATACATTATCTTAAAATTACAAATAGTCTACATTTACCCAAAATTACCCAGCGCGCAAAACCGACAAAATTGTGACCGTTTTGCGTACAAGCAAAATTGTCTAAATTTACCGAAAATTACCCAGCGCGCACAGCCGGCAAAATTGTGACTGTTTTGCACGTTGCGCAAAAATTTCTAAATTTACACAAAATTACCCAGTGTGCAGAACCGGCAAAATTGTGACAGTTTGCGCGCTGTGCAAAAATGTCTACATTTTCCCAAAATTGCCATGTGTACACAACATGCGAAAATTATGACCGTTTTGTGCACTGGGAAAAAATGTCGACATTTGCCCAAAATTATCCAAGGCGCACAGCCGGCAAAATTGTGACAGTTTTGCGCCCTGCACACAACAGTATACATTTGCCCAAAATTACTCAACGCGCACCCCGGCGAAATTGAGACCCGTTTTTTCCGCGCCGAGCTAAGCTGCCTACATATGACCAAAATTACACAACGTGCACTGTCGGCAAAATTGCGACCGTTTTTGCGCGCTGAGCAAAACTGTCTTCATTTTACAAAAAATGCGCAGCGCGCACAACCAGCGAAAAGTGTGACAGTTTTGCGCGATGAGCAAAACTATCTACATTTACCTAAAATTATACAGTGCGCACAACCGGCGAAAATGTCACCGTTTTGCGTGCTGGGCAAAACTGTCTACATTTACCAAAAATTACCCAGCACGCACAACCCGCAACATTGTGACTGTTTTGCGCATTACAAAAATAATGTACACATTTACCCAAAGTGATCCAGCGCGCACAACCTGCAAAATTGTGACTGTTTTGTGCGCTGACCAAAGATGTCTATATTTAAACAAAATGACAAGCGCGCACATCCGGCGCGCTGGCCAAAACTGTCTACATTTACCCAAAATTACCAGCGCGCACATCCGGCGCGCTGGCCAAAACTGTCTACGTTTACCCAAAATTACCAGCGCGCACATCCGGCGCGCTGGGCAAAACTGTCTACCTTTACCCAAAATTACCAGCGCGCACACCAGGCAAAATTGTGACCATTTTACGCGCTGGGCAAAAATGTGTACATTTACCCAAAATTACCAGTACACACACCCGACAAAATAGTCACCGTTTTGCGCTCTGAGAAAAATGTCAACATTTACTAAAAATTCCTCCGTCGCTTAGCCGGCAAAATTGTGACCGTTTTGCCCGCAGGACAAAACTGTCTACATTTACCGAAAATTACTCAGGCCGCACAACCGGCAAAATTGTGACCGTTTTGCTCGCTGAGCAAAATCGTCGAAAATTTCCCAAAATTCCTCAGTGCGCACAACCGACAAAATTGCGAACGTTTTGCGCGCTGAGTAAAACTGTATACATTTACCAAAAAGTACCCCCGTGCATGCACACCTGGCAAAATTCCTCAGTGCGCACAACCGACAAAATTGCGAACGTTTTGCGCGCTGAGTAAAAATGTTTACATTTACCCAAAATCACCAGCATACACACCTGGCAAAATTGTCAACGTTTTGCGCTCTGAGAAAAATGTCAACATTTACCCAAAATTGCGCAGCCCGCACAACCGGAAAATTTTTGACCATTTTGCGCGCTGACGAATACTGTCTACATTTTCCAAAAATTACCCAGCGTGCACAACTGGCAATATTTTGACAGTTTTGCGCGCTGATCAAAACAGTCTACATTTACGCAATATTACCGAGTGCGCACAACCGGCAAAAATGTGACTGTTTTGCACACTGGGCAAAACTGTCTACATTTACCCAAACTTACCCGGCGCGCACAACCGGCAAAATTGTGACCGTTTTACGCGCTATGCAAATAATGTCTACATTTACCCACCCAGACTGACCCAGCGCACACAACCTGCAAAATTGTGACCATTTACGCCCAGAGCAAAAAAGTCTACATTTAACCAAAATTACTCAGCGCGCATCGCCGGCAAAATTGCGACCGTTTTGCGCGCTGGGCCAAACTGCCTACATTTACCCAAAATTACTCAGCTCGCACAACCGGCAAAATTGCGACCGTTTTGCGCGCTGAGTAAAACTATCTACATTTACCTGAAATTACAAAATAGTCTACATTTACCCAAAATTACCCAGCGCGCAAAACCGGCAGAATTGTGACCATTTTGCGTACTAGCAAAACTGTCTACATTTACCCAAAATTACCCAGCGCGCACAGCCGGCACTGTTTGCGCCTTGCGCAAAAAATGACTACATTTACCCAAACTTACCCAGCGTGCACATCCAATAAAATTGTGACCGTTTTACGCGCTGCGCAAAAATGTCTACATTTACCCAAAATTGCCAAGTGTGCACAATCGACAAAAATTGTGACCGTTTTGCCCATGTGCAAAAATGTCTACATTTACACAAAATTGCCCAGCGCGCACAACCTGCAAAATTGTGACCATTTACGCCCAGAGCAAAAATGTCTACATTTAACCATAATTACTCAGCGCGCATCGCCGGCAAAATTGCGACCGTTTTGCGCGCTGGGCCAAACTGCCTACATTTATCCAAAATTACTCAGCCCGCACAACCAGCAAAATTGCGACCTTTTTGCGCGCTGAGGAACACTATCTACATTTACCTGAAATTACAAAATAGTCTACATTTACCCAAAATTACCCAAAATTGTGATCGTTTTGCGTACTAGCAAAACTGTCTACATTTATCCAAAATTACCACGCGCTCACAGCCAGCAAAATTGTGACTGTTTTACGCGCTGCGCAAAAAATGACTACATTTACCCAAAATTATCCAGTGTGCACATCCAACAAAATTGCGACCGTTTAACGCGCTGTGCAAAAATGTCTACATTTACCCAAAGTGATCGTTTTGCATACTGCGCAAGTAATGTCTACATTTACCCAAAGTGACCCAGCACGCTCAACCTGCAAAATTGTGACCGTTTTGCCCACTGTGCAAAAATGTCTACATTTACACAAAATTGCCCAGCGCGCACAACCTGGCAAAATTATGACCATTTTGCGCCCAGAGCAAAAATGTCTACATTTAACCATAATTACTCGGCGCGCATCGACCGGCAAAATTGCGACCGTTTTGCGCGTTGATCAAAACAGTCTAGATTTACCCAAAATTACCCAGTGCGCACAACTGTGACTGTTTTGTGCGCTGGGCGAAACTGTCTACATTTACCCAAAATTAACCAGTCGCGCACAACCGGTAAAATTGCCACCGTTTTACGCGCTACGCAAATAATTTCTACATTTAACCAAAATTACTCGGCGCGCATAGCCGGCAAAATTGTGACCGTTTTGCGCGCTGGGTAAAACTGTCTACGTTTATCCAAAATTACCGACGCACACACTTGGCAAGATTGTGACCGTCTTTTCACGCAGAGCAAAAATGTCAACATTTAGCCAAAATTACTCAGCCCGCATAACAGGCAAAATTGAGACCGTTTTGCTCGCTAAGCAAAACTGTCTAAATTTTCCCAAAATTCCTCATCGCACACAACCTGCAAAATTGTGACCCTCTTGCACGTTGACCAAAAATGTCTACATTTACCCAAAATTACTCAACGCTCACAACCGGCAAAATGGTGACCATTTTGCTCGCGGAGCAAAAAATGTCGACATTAAACCAAAATTACCGAGCGAGCACATCTGGTAAAATTGTGACCGTTTTGCTTGCTGACATTTGCCCAAAATTATCCAGGGTGCACAGCCGGGAAAATTGTGACTGTTTTGCGCCCTGCGTAAAACAGTATACATTTGCCCAAAATTACTCAACGCACACAACCGGCAAAATTCTGACCGTTTTTCGCGCCGAGCTAAGCTGCCTACATATGACCAAAATTATTTTTCGCGCCAAGCTAAGCTGCCTACAGTCGGACCAAAATTACCCAACGCGCACAGTCGGCAAAATTGCGACCGTTTTGCGCGCTGAGCAAAATTTTCAACTTTTTACAAAAATTGCGCAGCGCGCACAACCGGCGAAATTGTGACAGTTTTACGCGCTGAGCAAAACTGTCTACATTAACCCAAAATTACACAGTGCGCACACCCGGCAAAAATGTCACCGTTTTGCGTGCTGGGAAACACTGTCTACATTAGCCCAAAATTACCCACCGCGCACACTCCGCAACATTGTGACTGTTTTGCGCACTACGCAAATAATGTCAACATTTACCCAAAGTGACCCAGCGTGCACAACCTGCAAAATTGTGACCATTTTGTGCGCTGACCAAATATGTCTACATTTTCCCAAATTGACTTAGCGCGCACAACCAACAAAATTGGGACCGTTTTGCGCGCTGAGAAAAAACTTTCTACATTTACCCAAAAGTACCAGCACGCACACCCGGCAAAATTGTGACAGTTTTGTTCGATGGTCAAAAGAAAACTGTCTACATTTACCCAAAATTACCAGCGCACACACCCGTAAAAATTGTCACCGTTTTGCTCTTTGAGAAAAATGTCAACATTTATCCAAAATTACGCAGCCCGCACAATCGGCAAAATTGGGACCGTTTTGCGCGCTGACGACTTTATACATTTTCGAAAAATTACCCAGCATGCACAACTGGACAATTTGTGACAGTTTTGCGCTCTGAGCGAAACAGTTTACATTTACCCCAAAATTACCCAGTGTGCACAACCGGCAAAAATGTGACCGTTTTGCGTGCTGGGGAATATTGTCTACATTTACGTAAAATTATCCAGCGCGCACAACCGGCAAAATTGTGATTGTTTTACGCGCTACGCAAATAATGTCTACTTATACCCAAAGTGTCCCAGCGCGCACAACCTGCAAAATTGTGTCCCTTTTACGCGCAGAGCAAAAATGTCTACATTTAGCCAAAACACCTCCGCGCGTATAGCCGGCAAAATTGTGACCGTTTTGCGCGTTGGGCAAAACTGTCTACATTTACCCAAAATTACCAGCACACACCCAGCAAAATTGTGGCTGTTTTGCGCGGGGAGCAAAAATGTCTACATTTTCCCAAAATTACTCTGCCCGAACAACAGGCAAAATTGTGACCGTTTTACGCGCTACGCAAATAATGTCTACATATACCGAAAGAGTCCCAGCGCGCACAACCTGTAAAATTGTGACCATTTTACGCGCAGAGCAAAAATGTCTACATTTAGCCAAAATTCCTCCGTGCGTATAGCCAGTAAAATTGTGACCGTTTTGTGCGCTGGGGAAAACTGTCTACATTTACCCAAAATTACCAGCACTCACCCAGCAAAATTGTGACTGTTTTGCGCGCGGAGCAAAAATGTCGACATTTTTCCAAAATTACTCAGCCCGAACAACCGGCAAAATTGTGACTGTTTTGCTTGTTGCGCAAATCTCACTAAATTTTCGCAAAATTCCTCAGCGCGCACAACCTGGAAAATTGTGGCCGTTTTGAACGTTGACAAAAAATGTCTACATTTATCCAAAATTACTCAACGCTCACAACCGGCAAAATGGTGACCATTTTGGGCGCGGAGCAAAAAATGTCAATATTTAACCAAAATCACCCAGCGCGCACATCCTGTAAAATTGTGACCGTTTTGTGCGCTGGGCAAAACTGTCTACATTTACCGAGAATTACCAACGCGCACACCTGTTAAAATTGTGACCGTTTAGTGCGCTGGGCAAAAATATTTACATTTCCCCAAAATTACCAGTGCACACACCCAGCATAATTTTGACCGTTTTGCGCGCTGACGAAAAAATGTCAACATTCACCCAAATTACGTTGTCCGCACAACCGGCAAAATTGTGACCGTTTTGCGAGGTGACGAAAACTGTCTACATTTTCCCAAAAGTACCCATTGCGTACAACTGGCAACATTGTGACAGTTTTGCGCGCTGAGCAAAACTGCCTACATTTACCCAAAATTACAAAAAATTGTGATCGTTTTGCGTACTCGCAAAACTGTCAACATTTATCCAAAATTACCCAGTGTGCACAGCCAGCAAAATTGTGACTGTTTTGTGCGCTGCGCAAAAATGACTACAATTACCCAAAATTACCCAGTGTGCGCATACGACAAAATTGTGACCGTTTTACACGCTGTGCAAAAATGTCAACATTAACCCAAATTGGCATGTGTGCACAACCGGGAAAAATTGTGACCGGTTTGTGCTCGGCGCAAATAATGTCTACATTTACCCAAAGTGACCCAGCACACTTAACCCGCAAAATTGTGACTGTTTTGTGCCCTGAGCAAAAGTATCTACATTAACCCAAAAGTACCAGCGCGCACACCCCGTAAAATTGTGACAGTTTTGCTCGCTGTGCAAAAGAGTCTACATTTACCCAAATTACCTAGTGCGCACAACCGGCAAAAATGTGACTGTTTTGTGCGCTGGTCAAAATTGTCAACATTTACCCAAAATTACCCAGCGCGCACAACCGGCAAAATTGTGACCGTTTTACGCGCTACGTAAATAATGTCTACATTTAACCAAAATTAACCGGCGCGCATAGCTGACAAAATTGTGACCGTTTTGCGCGCTGCACAAAACTGTCTACGTATATCCAAAATTACCAGCGCACACACCTGGCAAGTTTGTGACCTATTTTTTGCGCGATGCAAAAATGTCAACATTTACCCAAAATTACTCTGCCCGCACAACCCGTAAAATTGTGCCCGTTTTGTCTAAATTTTCCCAAAATTCATCATCGCGCACAACCTGCAAAATTGTGACCATCTTGCACATTGACAAAAAATGTCTACATTTACCCAAAATTACTCAATGCTCACAACCGGCAAAATGGTGGCCATTTTGCGCGCGGAGCAAAAATTGTCGACATTTAACCAAAATTACCTAGCGCGCACATCCCGCAATATTGTGACAGTTTTGCGTGCTGAGCAAAGTGCCTACATTATCCTAAAATTACAAAATAGTCTGCATTTACCCAAAATTACCCATCGTGCAAAACGTTCAAAATTGTGACCGTTTTGTGTACAAGCAAAATTGTCTACATTTACCCAAAATTACCGAGCGCGCACAGCCGGCAAAGTTGTTACTGTTTTGCACGTTGCGCAAAAATGTCTAAATTTACACAAAATTACCCAGCGTGAACATCTGGCAAAATTGTGACAGTTTGCGCGCTGTGCAAAAATGTCTACATTTACCCAAAATTGACATGTGTACACAACTGGAAAAAATTATGACTGTTTTGTGCACTGGGCAAAA
>CM061134.1:102696795-102720959 GCA_030789695.1 Scilla litardierei | reverse complement strand
ATTTTGTCTTCTCTTATAATTAGTCGAAAAATGTGATTTCCCGGTTTAAACGGACACTTTTTGGCCAAATTTTGTCTTCTGTGATATCATTTAATAAAAAGATAGAAAATGTGAAAAATAGCTTGGAGCTCAGAAAATTCCGTCAAAATGTCCATTGGAGCCGAGAGATTGCCATCTTCTACCAAAATATAAGAGAAGAGAAAATTAGGCCAAAAAATCATATCATTTAATAAAAAGAGCGCCATCATCAACTGGAAAAATAAGAGTAGACAAAATTTTGGCAACCAAAATCATATCAATTAAAATAAAGATCCTTATCTTTCAGAAAATATAGAAAAAAGCCTCGAGCTCAGAAAAATACCCAAAATTTTCTGTTAGAAAAAAGCCTCTAGTCAAAACAAATCTGCAAAAATCTCTGTTGTAACTATAATAACACCAACTTCAACTGAAAAAAAAGCGAAGACAACATTAGGCCGAAAAATCATATCATTTAATAAAATGATCCGTATCATCTATAAAATGAAGAAAAATAGCCCCAAGCTAAAAAACAATCTGTAAAAATGTCTGCTCGAACCCATTGATCGCAATATTCAATGGAACAAATAAGAGAAGAAAAACGTAGGATATAAAAATCATATCATTTAATAAAAAATTCATATCTTCAATAAAATATAAAAAATTGAACCAAGCTTCGAAAAATCTGCAAAAATTTCCGTTGGAACCAGAAGGTTGCCATCTTAAACTGAAAAATAAGAGTAGACAAAATTAGACTATAAAAATCTTATTATTTAATAAAAAGATTCATATCTTATAGAAAGTGTAGAAAATATCCCAGATCTCAAAAAAATCCGCAAAATTATTCGTTGGAACCGGGAGATGGTCTTCTTCATTGAAAAATTGGGAAGACAAAATTAGGCCCAAAAATCATATTATTTCATAAAAGGATCCATATCTTTTAGAAAATGTAGAAAAGCGCTAAGAAAAATTCGCTAAAATATCCATTGGAACCGGGAGATTGCCATCTTCAACTGAAAAAATAAGAGAAGATAAAAGTAGGATATAAAAATCATATTATTTATAAAAATATAGAAAATAGCACCGAGCTTATAAAATTCCAATAAAATATTCGTTGGAACATTGAGATTGCCAATTATAACTGAAAAAATAAGAGAAGACAAAATTAGGCCAAAAAATCATATCATTTAAAAATTATCCATATCTTCTAGAAAATTTAGAAAATAGTCTCGAGGTCAGAATAATATGCAAAATATCCGTTAGAAACAGGAGATCCCTATCTTTAACTGAAAAATAAAAGAAGACAAAATTAGGCCAAAAAATCATATCATTTAACAAAAAGATCCATAACTTCCATAAAATGTAGAAAATAGCACAAAGCTCAAAACAATACGCAAAAATGTCTGTTGAAACCGGAAGATCACAATGTTCAACTAGAAAATAAGATAAGATAACATTAGGCTATAAAAATCATATCATTTAATAAAAAGATTTAGAACTTTTCGAAAATGTAGAAAATTGCATGAAGCACAGAAAAATCCGCAAAAATGTTCATTGAAACCGAGAGATATCATTTAATAAATTATCCATAGCTTCTCAAAAATGTAGAAAAAATAGCCTCGAGCTCCGAAAAATTGACAAAAATTTTCGTTGGAACCGGGGGATCGCCATCTTCGACTGAAAAATAAGAGAAGACAAAATTTGGTTATCAAAAGCATATAATTTAATATAAAGATTCATATCATACAGAAAATGTAGAAAATAGCTTGGAGCTCAGAAAAACCGAAAAATGCCCGTTAGAGCTTGGAGATCTATATCTTCGACTGAAAAATAAAAGAAGACAAAATTAGGCCAAAATAATATCATTTAGTAAACAGAAACATATCTGCCATTAAATGTAGAACGTGGCACCGAGCTAAAAACATCCGCACAAATATCCGTTAGAACCGAAAGGAAGATCGCAATATTCCACTGAAAAAAAGAAGACAAAATTAGGCCAAATATCATATCATTTATTAAAAAGAATCATATCTGCCAGAAAATGTAGAAAAAAACCCAAAGCAAATAAAAATCCACAAAAATATCCGTTGGAATCTAGAGATCGACATTTTCAATTGAAAAATAATAGAAGAAAAATTAGGCTACAAAAATCTTGTCATTTGATTAAGAGATTCACATCTTTAATAAAATGTAGAAAATAGCCTGGAGCTCAGAAAAATCTGCAAAAATGTCCGTTGGAATAGGGAGATTGCCATTTTCAATTAAAAAATAAGAGAAGATAAAATTAGGATATAAAAATCAAATCATTTAATATAAATATTCTTATCTTCTAGAAAGTGTAGAAAATAACCACAATTCAGAAAATTTTGCAAAAATGTCTGTTGGAACCTGGAGATCGCCATCTTCGACTGAAAAATAAGAGAAGACAAAATTAGGCCAAAATATCATAACATCTTATTAGATTATATATATCTTCCAAAAATGTGGAAAATAGACCGGAGCATAGAAAAATCTGCAAAAATGTCCGTTGGAATCGAGAGATCGGCATCTTCAACTGGAATATAAGAGAAGACAAAATTAGGTTAAAAATCATCTCATTTAATTAAAAAATCGACATCTTCAACGGAAAAAAGGAAAATAATTTAAGCTATAAAAATCAGATCAATTAATAAAAAGATCCATATCTTTCATGAAATGTACAAAATAGCACCAAGCACAGAAAATGATACATAAAAATCTTATTAGTTGAAGATGGCATTATCCCAGTTACAACCGATATTTTTATTGATGAAGATGGCGATTTCACGGTTCCAAATTTTGTCTTCTCTTATATTTCAGTTGAAGATGGTGATTTCTCCGTTTCAACTGACATTTTTTGGCCTAATTTTTTCTTCTCTGATATCATTTAATAAAATGATTCATATCTTCCAGAAAATGTGAAAAATAACCCGGAGTTCAGAAAAATCTGAAAAATATCCGTTGGAACCGGGGAGATCGCCATCTTCAACCGAAATATAAGAGAAGACAAAATAAGGCCAAAAATCATATCATTTAATAAAAAGATCGCCATCATCAATTGGAAAATAAGCGAAGACAAAATTAGGCAACAAAAATCATATCAATTAATATAAAGATCCTTATCTTCCAAAAATATAGAAAATAGCCCCGAGCTTCGAAAAATGCACAAAAATTTCTGTTGGAACCGGGAGATCGCCATCTTCAACTGAAAAATAAGAGGAGACAAAAATAGGCTATAACAAAAATATCATTTAATTCAAAGATCCATATCTTACAGAAAATGTAGAAAATTGACCGGTGCTTAGAAAAATCCACAAAAATTTTCGTTAGAACCGGGAGATTGCCATCTTTAACGGAAAAATAAGAGAAGACAAAATTAGGCAACAAAAATCATATCATTTAATAAAAAAATTTAACTTCAATAAAATGTTGAAAATATTCCCGACCTCAGAAAAACCCCATAAAAATATCGTTGGAACTAGGAGATTGCCATATTCAACTAAAAAATGAGAGAAGACAAACTTAGACTATAAAAAATCATATCATTTAATAAAAAGATACACATCTACCATAAAATTTAGAACATAGCCCGTTAGAAACGTGATATCACCAGGTTCAACTGAAAATTAAGAGAAGACAAACTTAGTCTATAAAAATCATATCATTTAATAAAATGAACTACATCTTAAATAAACTGTAGAAAATAATCCCAAGCTCAAAAAAATCTGCAAAAATGTCTGTTGGAACCGAGAGTTTGCCATCTTCAAATAAAAAATAAGAGAAGATAAAATTTGTAGAAAACATCTTATCATTTAATAAAAATCCATAATTCTTGAAAATGTAGGAAAATAGTTCCGAGCTCAGAAAAATCTGCAAAAATCTCCGTTGGAACCAGTGGATCGCCATGTTCAACTAAAAAAAATAATAGATGACAAAATTACTACAAAAATCATATCATTTGATACAAAGATCCATATCTTCAATAAAATGTGGAAAATAGCCATAAGCTCAGAAATATCCGCAAAAATGTCCGACGGGAGATCATCCTCTTCAACTGAAAAATAAGAGAAAACAAAATTTGGCTTTAAAACATTCATTTAATAAAAAGATCCTTATCTTTCCATAAAATATAGAAAATAGCACCGAGATCCTAAATATCCACAAAATTGACTGTTAAACCTGGAGATTGCCATATTCAATTGAAAAATATGAGAAGACAAAATTAGGCTACAAAAATATTGTCATTTAATAAAGAGATCCATATCTTTAATAAAATGTAGAAAATAGACGCAAAACAGTCACAATTTTGCAGGTTAAGCCTGCTGGGTGACTTTGGGTAAATGTAGACATTATTTGCGCAGTGCACAAAACGGTCACAATTTTTGCCGGTTGTGAACACATGGCAATTTGGGTAAACGTAGACATTTTTGCATAGCGCGTAAAACGGTCACAATTTTGTCGTATGCGCACACTGGGTAATTTTGGGTAAATGTAGTCATTTTTGCGCAGCGCCCAAAACAGTCACAATTTTGCTGGCTGTGCACGCTGGGTAATTTTGGATAAATGTTGACAGTTTTGTTAGTACGCAAAACGATCACAATTTTGGGTAAATGTAGGCAGTTTGGCTTAGCGCGCAAAACTGTCACAATGTTGCCAGTTGTACGCAATGGGTACTTTTTGGAAAATGTAGACAGTTTTCGTCACCTCGCAAAAAGGTCACAATTTTACCGGTTGTTTGGACTGCGTAATTTGGGTAAATGTTGACATTTTTTCGGCAGCGCGCAAAACGGTCACAATTATGCTGGGTGTGTGCACTAGTAATTTTGGGGAAATGTAAATATTTTTGCCCAGCGCGCTAAACGGTCACAATTTTAACAGGTGTGCGCGCTAGGTAATTTTGGTTAAATATTGACATTTTTTGCTCTGCACCCAAAATGGTCACCATTTTACCGGTTGTGAGCGTTGAGTAATTTTGGATAAATGTAGACATTTTTTGTCAACGTTTAAAACGGCCACAATTTTGCAGGTTGTGCGCGCCGAGGAATTTTGCGAAAATTTAGTTAAATGCTCAGCAAGCAAAACGTTCACAATTTTGCCGGTGGTTCGGGCAGAGTAATTTTGGAAAAATATCGACATTTTTGCTCCGCGCGCAAAACAGTCACAATTTTGCTGGGTGTGTGCTGGTAATTTTGGGTAAATGTAGACAGTTTTGCCCAGCGCGCAAAACAGTCACAATTTTGCCGGCTATACACGCTGAGGAATTTTGGCTAAATGTAGACATTTTTCCTCTACGCGTAAAATGGTTACAATTTTGCAGGTTGTGCGCGCTGGGACTCTTTGGGTATATGTAGACATTATTTGCGTAGCGCGTAAAACTGTCACAATTTTGCCGGTTGTGTGCGCTGGATAATTTTACGTAAATGTAGACAGTATTCCCCAGCGCGCAAAACGGTCACATTTATGCCGGTTGTGCGCACTGGGTAATTTTGGGTAAATGTAGACTGTTTCGCGCAGAGCGCAAATTTGTCACAAATTTGCCAGTTGTGCATACTGGGTAATTTTTGGAAAATGTATACAGTCGTCAGCGCGCAAAACGGTCACAATTTTGCCGGTTGTGCGGGCTGCGTAATTTTGGATAAATGTTGACATTTTTCTCAAAGAGCAAAACGGTGACAATTTTGACGGGTGTGTGCGCTGGTAATTTTGGGTAAATGTAGACAGTTTTTTTTGACCACGCACAAAACTAGCACAATTTTGCCGGGTGCGCGCGCTGGTTCTTTTGGGTAAATGAAGAAAGGTTGTCTCAGCGCGCAAAACGGTCCCAATTTTGTCGGTTGTGCGCGCTGAGTCACTTTGGGTAAATGTAGACATATTTGGTCAGCGCACAAAACGGTCACAATTTTGCAGGTTGTGCACGCTGGGTCACTTTGGGTAAATGTTGACATTATTTGCGTAGTGCGCAAAACAGTCACAATGTTGCGGAGTGTGCGCGGTGGGTAATTTTGGGTTAATGTAGACCGTGTTGCCCAGCACGCAAAACGGTGACATTTTTGCGGGTTGGGCGCACTGTGTAATTTTGGGTTAATGTAGACAGTTTTGCTCAGCGCGCAAAACTGTCACAATTTCGCAGGTTGTGCGCGCTGTGCAATTTTTGTAAAATGTTGAAAATTTTGCTCAGCGCGCAAAACGGTCACAATTTTGCCAACTGTGCGCGTTGGGTAATTTTGGTCATATGTAGGCAGCTTAGCTCGGCGCGAAAAATAATTTTGGTCATATGTATGCAGCTTAGCTCGGCGCGAAAAACGGTCACAATTTTGCCGGTTGTGTACGTTGAGTAATTTTGGGCAAATGTATACTGTTTTGCGCAGGGCACAAAACAGTCACGATTTTGCCGGCTGTGCGCCCTGGATAATTTTGGGCAAATGTCAGCAAGCAAAACAGTCACAATTTTACCAGATGTGCTCGCTCGGTAATTTTGGTTAAATGTCGACATTTTTTGCTCTGCGAGCAAAATGGTCACCATTTTGCCGGTTGTGAGCGTTGAATAATTTTGGGTAAATGTAGACATTTTTGGTCAACGTGCAAGATGGTCACAATTTTGCAGGTTGTGTGCGATGAGGAATTTTGGGAAAATTTAGACAGTTTTTCTTAGCGAGCAAAACGGTCACAATTTTGCCTGTTGTGCGGGCTGAGTAATTTTGGCTAAATGTTGACATTTTTGCTCTGCGCGAAAAGACGGTCACAATCTTGCCAGGTGTGTGCGCTGGTAATTTTGGATAAACGTAGACAGTTTTACCCAGCGAGCAAAACGGACACACTTTTGACGGCTATGCACGCCGAGTAATTTTGGTTAAATGTAGAAATTATTTGCATAGCGCGTAAAACGGTGACAATTTTGCCGGTTGTGCGCACTGGGTAATTTTGGGTAAATGTAGACAGTTTCGCCCAGCGCACAAAACAATCACATTTTTTCCGGTTGTGCGCACTGGGTAATTTTGGGTAAATCTAGACTGTTTTGATCAACGCGCAAAACTGTCACAATTTTGCTGGGCGTGCGCGCTGGTACTTTTGGGTAAATGTAGATAGTTTTGCTCTGCGCGCAAAACTGTCACAATTTTACCAGGTTGTGCGTGCTGAGTCACATTGGGTAAATGTAGACATATTTGGTCAGTGCACAAAACAGTCACAATTTTGCAGGTTGAGCGTGCTGGGTCACTTTGGGTAAATGTAGACATTATTTGCGCAGTATGCAAAACGATCACTTTGGGTAAATGTAGACATTTTTGCACACCGCGTAAAACGGTCACAATTTTGCGAGATGTGCACACTGGATAATTTTGGGTAAATGTAGTCATTTTTTGCGCAGCGCGTAAAACAGTCACAATTTTGCTGGCTGTGAGCGCGGGGTAATTTTGGATAAATGTAGACAGTTTTGCTAGTACGCAAAACGATCACAATTTTGGGTAATTTTGGGTAAATGTAGACTATTTTGTAATTTCAGGTAAATGTAGATAGTGTTCCTCAGCGCGCAAAAAGGTCGCAATTTTGCTGGTTGTGCGGGCTGAGTAATTTTGGATAAATGTAGGCAGTTTGGCCCAGCGCGCAAAACGGTCGCAATTTTGCCGGCGATGCGTGCTGAGTAATTATGGTTAAATGTAGACATTTTTGCTCTGGGCGTAAATGGTCACAATTTTGCAGGTTGTGCGCGCTGGGCAATTTTGTGTAAATGTAGACATTTTTGCACATGGGCAAAACGGTCACAATTTTTGTCGATTGTGCACACTTGGCAATTTTGGGTAAATGTAGACATTTTTGCGCAGCGCGTAAAACGGTCACAATTTTATTGGATGTGCACGCTGGGTAAGTTTGGGTAAATGTAGTCATTTTTTGCGCAAGGCGCAAACAGTGCCGGCTGTGCGCGCTGGGTAATTTTGGGTAAATGTAGACAGTTTTGCTAGTACGCAAAATGGTCACAATTCTGCCGGTTTTGCGCGCTGGGTAATTTTGGGTAAATGTAGACTATTTTGTAATTTCAGGTAAATGTAGATAGTTTTACTCAGCGCGCAAAACGGTCGCAATTTTGCCGGGTGTGCGAGCTGAGTAATTTTGGGTAAATGTAGGCAGTTTGGCCCAGCGCGCAAAACGGTCGCAATTTTGCCGGCGATGCGCGCTGAGTAATTTTGGTTAAATGTAGACTTTTTTGCTCTGGGCGTAAATGGTCACAATTTTGCAGGTTGTGTGCGCTGGGTCAGTCTGGGTGGGTAAATGTAGACATTATTTGCATAGCGCGTAAAACGGTCACAATTTTGCCGATTGTGCGCGCCGGGTAAGTTTGGGTAAATGTAGACAGTTTTGCCCAGTGTGCAAAACAGTCACATTTTTGCCGGTTGTGCGCACTCGGTAATATTGCGTAAATGTAGACTATTTTGATCAGCGCGTAAAACTGTCACAATATTGCCAGTTGTGCACGCTGGGTAATTTTTGGAAAATGTAGACAGTATTCGTCAGCGCGCAAAATGGTCAAAAATTTTCCGGTTGTGCGGGCTGCGCAATTTTGGGTAAATGTTGACATTTTTCTCAGAGCGCAAAACGTTGACAATTTTGCCAGGTGTGTATGCTGGTGATTTTGGGTAAATGTAAACATTTTTACTCAGCGCGCAAAACGTTCGCAATTTTGTCGGTTGTGCGCACTGAGGAATTTTGCCAGGTGTGTATGCACGGGGGTACTTTTTGGTAAATGTATACAGTTTTACTCAGCGCGAAAAACGTTCGCAATTTTGTCGGTTGTGCGCACTGAGGAATTTTGGGAAATTTTCGACGATTTTGCTCAGCGAGCAAAACGGTCACAATTTTGCCGGTTGTGCGGCCTGAGTAATTTTCGGTAAATGTAGACAGTTTTGTCCTGCGTGCAAAACGGTCACAATTTTGCCGGCTAAGCGACGGAGGAATTTTTAGTAAATGTTGACATTTTTCTCAGAGCGCAAAACGGTGACTATTTTGTCGGGTGTGTGTACTGGTAATTTTGGGTAAATGTACACATTTTTGCCCAGCGCGTAAAATGGTCACAATTTTGCCTGGTGTGCGCGCTGGTAATTTTGGGTAAATGTAGACAGTTTTGCCCAGCGCGCCGGATGTGCGCGCTGGTAATTTTGGGTAAACGTAGACAGTTTTGGCCAGCGCGCCGGATGTGCGCGCTGGTAATTTTGGGTAAATGTAGACAGTTTTGGCCAGCGCGCCGGATGTGCGCGCTTGTCATTTTGTTTAAATATAGACATCTTTGGTCAGCGCACAAAACAGTCACAATTTTGCAGGTTGTGCGCGCTGGATCACTTTGGGTAAATGTGTACATTATTTTTGTAATGCGCAAAACAGTCACAATGTTGCGGGTTGTGCGTGCTGGGTAATTTTTGGTAAATGTAGACAGTTTTGCCCAGCACGCAAAACGGTGACATTTTCGCCGGTTGTGCGCACTGTATAATTTTAGGTAAATGTAGATAGTTTTGCTCATCGCGCAAAACTGTCACACTTTTCGCTGGTTGTGCGCGCTGCGCATTTTTTGTAAAATGAAGACAGTTTTGCTCAGCGCGCAAAAACGGTCGCAATTTTGCCGACAGTGCACGTTGTGTAATTTTGGTCATATGTAGGCAGCTTAGCTCGGCGCGAAAAAACGGTCTCAATTTCGCCGGTGTGCACGTTGAGTAATTTTGGGCAAATGTATACTGTTGTGTGCAGGGCGCAAAACAGTCACAATTTTGCCGGCTGTGCGCCTTGGATAATTTTGGGCAAATGTCGACATTTTTTCCCAGTGCACAAAACGGTCATAATTTTCGCATGTTGTGTACACATGGCAATTTTGGGAAAATGTAGACATTTTTGCACAGCGCGCAAACTGTCACAATTTTGCCGGTTCTGCACACTGGGTAATTTTGAGTAAATTTAGAAATTTTTGCGCAACGTGCAAAACAGTCACAATTTTGCCGGCTGTGCGCGCTGGGTAATTTTCGGTAAATTTAGACAATTTTGCTTGTACGCAAAACGGTCACAATTTTGTCGGTTTTGCGCGCTGGGTAATTTTGGGTAAATGTAGACTATTTGTAATTTTAAGATAATGTAGGCACTTTGCTCAGCACGCAAAACGGTCACAATTTTACTAGATATGCGCGCTTGGTAATTTTGGTTAAATGTCGACATTTTTTGCTCCGCGCGCAAAATGGTCACCATTTTGCCGGTTATGAGCGTTGAGTAATTTTGGGTAAATGTAGACATTTTTTATCAACGTTCAAAACGGCCACAATTTTGTAGGTTGTGCGCGCTGAGGAATTTTGGGTAAAAGTAAACAGTTTTGCTCAGCGGGCAAAACTGTCACAATTTCGACGGTTGTGCGCGCTGCCCAATTTTTCTAAAATGTTGACAGTTTTGCTCAGCACGCACAATGGTCACAATTTTGCGGACTGTGCGCATTGGGTAATTTTGGTCATATGTAAGCAGCTTAGCTCGACGCGAAAAAACGGTGTCAATTTCGCCGGTGTGCGCGTTGAGTAATTTTGGGCAAATGTATACCGGGCGCAAAACAGTCACAATTTTGCCGGCTATGCGCCTTGTATAATTTTGGGCAAATGTCGACATTTTTGCCCAGTGCACAAAACGGTCATAATTTTTGCCAGTTGTGTACACATGTCAATTTTGGGTAAATGTAGACATTTTTGCACAGCGCGCAAACTGTCACAATTTTGCTGGATGTGCACGCTGGGTAATTTTGTGTAAATTTAGACATTTTTGCGCAACGTGCAAAACAGTCACAACTTTGCCGGCTGTGCGCGCTAGGTAATTTTGGGTAAATGTAGACAATTTTGCTTGTACACAAAACGGTCACAATTTTGACAGTTTTGCACGCTGGGTAATTTTGGGTAATTGTAGACTATTTTGTAATTTTAGGATAATGTAGGCACTTTGCTCAGCACGTAAAACTGTCACAATTTTGCGGGATGTGCGCGCTAGGTAATTTTGGTTAAATGTCGACATTTTTTTCTCCGCGCTTAAAATGGCCACCATTTAGCCGGTTGTGAGCGTTGAGTAATTTTGGGTAAATGTAGACATTTTTGGTCAATGTGCAAGATGGTCACAATTTTGTAGGTTGTGCGCGATGATGAATTTTGGGAAAATTTAGACAAAACGGTCACAATTTTACGGGTTGTGCGGGCTGAGTAATTTTGGGTAAATGTTGACATTTTTGCATCGCGCAAAAAAAGGTCACAAACTTGCCAGGGGTGTGCGCTGGTAATTTTGGATATACGTAGACAGTTTTGTCCAGCGCGCAAAACGGTCACAATTTTGTCGGCTATGCGCGCCGGTTAATTTTGGTTAAATGTAGACATTATTTGCGTAGCGCGTAAAACGGTCACAATTTTGCTGGTTGTGCGCGCTGGGTAATTTTGGGTAAATGTTGACAATTTTGCCCAGCGCACAACACCGTCACATTTTTGCCGGTTGTGCGCACTTGGTAATTTGGGTAAATGTAGACTCTTTTGCTCATCGCGCAAAACTGTCCCAATTTTACGGGGTGTGCGCGCTGGTACTTTTGGGTTAATGTAGATACTTTTGCTCAGGGCGCAAAACAGTCACAATTTTGCAGGTTAAGCCTGCTGGGTGACTTTGGGTAAATGTAGACATTATTTGCGCAGTGCACAAAACGGTCACAGTTTTGCGCGCCGGTTCTGAGCGTTGCGTAATTTTGGATAAATGTAGACATTTTTGGTCAACGTTCAAAACGGCCACAATTTTGCAGGTTGTGCGCGCTGAGGAATTTTGCGAAAATTTAGTTAGATTTGCTCAACAAGCAAAACGGTCACAATTTAGGCGGTTGTTCGGGCTGAGTAATTTTGGAAAAATGTCGACAGTTTTGCCCAGCGCGCAAAACGGTCACAATTTTGCCGGCTATACGCGCGGAGGAATTTTGGCTAAATGTAGACATTTTTGCTCTGCGCGTAAAACGGTCACAATTTTGCAGGTTGTGCGCGCTGGACTCTTTGGGTATATGTAGACATTATTTGCGTAGCACGTAAAACGATCACAATTTTGTCGGTTGTTCGGGCAGAGTAATTTTGGAAAAATGCCGACATTTTTGCTCCGCGCGCAAAACAGCCACAATTTTGCTGGGTGTGTGCTGGTAATTTTGGGTAAATGTAGACAGTTTTACGCAGCGCGCAAAACGGTCACAATTTTGCCGGCTATACGCGCGGAGGAATTTTGGCTAAATGTAGACATTTTTGCTCTGCGCGTAAAATGGTCACCATTTTGCAGGTTGTGCGCGCTGGGACTCTTTGGGTATATGTAGACATTATTTGCGTAGTGCGTAAAATGATCACAATTTTGCCGGTTGTGCGCGCTGGATAATTTTACGTAAATGTAGACAGTATTCCCCAGCGCGCAAAACGGTCACATTTTTGCCGGTTGTGCACACTGGGTAATTTGGGGTAAATGTAAACTGTTTCGCTCAGCGCGCAAAACTGTCTCAAATTTTCCAGTTGTGCACGCTGGGTAATTTTTGGAAAATGTATAAAGTCGTCAGCGCGCAAAACGGTCCCAATTTTGCCGATTGTGCGGGCTGCGTAATTTTGGATAAATGTTGACATTTTTCTCAAAGTGCAAAACGGTGAAAATTTTTACGGGTGTGTGCGCTGGTAATTTTGGGTAAATGTAGACAGTTTTCTTTTACCATCGAACAAAACTGTCACAATTTTGCCGGGTGTGCGTGCTGGTACTTTTGGGTAAATGTAGAAAGGTTGTCTCAGCGCGCAAAACGGTCCCAATTTTGTCGGTTGTGCGCGCTGAGTCAATTTGGGTAAATGTAGACATATTTGGTCAGCGCACAAAATGGTCACAATTTTGCAGGTTGTGCACGCTGGGTCACTTTGGGTAAATGTTGACATTATTTGCGTAGTGCGCAAAACAGTCACAATGTTGCGGAGTGTGCGCGGTGGGTAATTTTGGGTTAATGTAGACAGTGTTGCCCAGCACGCAAAACAGTGACATTTTTGCCGGTTGTGCGCACTGTGTAATTTTGGGTTAATGTAGACAGTTTTGCTCAGCGCGCAAAACTGTCACAATTTCGCCGGTTGTGCGCGCTGCGCAATTTTTGTAAAAAGTTGAAAATTTTGCTCAGCACGCAAAACGGTCACAATTTTGCCGACTGTGCGCGTTGGGTAATTTTGGTCATATGTAGGCAGCTTAGCTCGGTGCGAAAAATAATTTTGGTCATATGTAGGCAGCTTAGCTCGGCGCGAAAAACGGTCACAATTTTGCCGGCTGTGCGCCCTGGATAATTTTAGGCAAATGTCAGCAAGCAAAACGGTCACAATTTTACCAGATGTGCTCGCTCGGTAATTTTGGTTAAATGTCGACATTTTTTGCTCCGCGAGCAAAATGGTCACCATTTTGCCGGTTGTGGGCGTTGAGTAATTTTGGGTAAATGTAGACATTTTTGGTCAACGTGCAAGATGGTCACAATTTTGCAGGTTGTGTGCGATGAGGAATTTTGGGAAAATATAGACAGTTTTTCTTAGCGAGCAAAACGGTCACAATTTTGCCTGTTGTGCGGGCTGAGTAATTTTGGCTAAATGTTGACATTTTTGCTCTGCACGAAAAGACGGTCACAATCTTGCCAGGTGTATGCGCTGGTAATTTTGGATAAACGTAGACAGTTTTACCCAGCGAGCAAAACGGTCACACTTTTGACGGCTATGCACGCCGAGTAATTTTGGTTAAATGTAGAAATTATTTGCGTAGCGCGTAAAACGGTGACCATTTTGCCGGTTGTGCGCACTGGGTAATTTTGTGTAAATGTAGACAGTTTCGTCCAGCGCACAAAACAGTCACATTTTTTCCGGTTGTGCGCACTGGGTAATTTTGGGTAAATCTAGACTGTTTTGATCAACGCGCAAAACTGTCACAATTTTGCTGGGCGTGCGCGCTGGTACTTTTGGGTAAATGTAGATAGTTTTGCTCGGCGCGTAAAACTGTCACAATTTTGCCAGGTTGTGCGCGCTGAGTCACATTGGGTAAATGTAGACATATTTGGTCAGTGCACAAAACAGTCACAATTTCGCAGGTTGAGCGTGCTGGGTCACTTTGGGTAAATGTAGACATTATTTGCACAGTACGCAAAACGGTCACTCTGGGTAAATGTAGACATTTTTGCACACCGCGTAAAACGGTCACAATTTTGCGAGATGTGCACACTGGATAATTTTGAGTAAATGTAGTCATTTTTTGCGCAGCGCGTAAAACAGTCACAATTTTGCTGGCTGTGAGCGCGGTGTAATTTTGGATAAATGTAGACAGTTTTGCTAGTACGCAAAACGATCACAATTTTGGGTAATTTTGGGTAAATGTAGACTATTTTGTAATTTCAGGAAAATGTAGATTGTTTTACTCAGCGCGCAAAAAGGTCACAATTTTGCCGATTGTACGGGCTGAGTAATTTTGGGTAAATGTAGGCAGTTTGGCCCAGCACGCAAAACGGTCACAATTTTGCCGGCGATGCGCGCTGAGTAATTATGGTTAAATGTAGACATTTTTGCCCTGGGCGTAAATGGTCACAATTTTGCAGGTTGTGCGCGCTGCGCAATTTTGTGTAAATGTTGACATTTTTGCACATGGGTAAAACGGTCACAATTTTTGTCGATTGTGCACACTTGGCAATTTTGGGTAAATGTAGACATTTTTGCGCAGCGCGTAAAACGGTCACAATTTTATTGGATGTGCACGCTGGGTAATTTTGGGTAAATGTAGTCATTTTTTACGCAAGGCGCAAACAGTGCCGGCTGTGCGCGCTGGGTAATTTTGGGTAAATGTAGACAGTTTTGCTAGTACGCAAAATGGTCACAATTCTGCCGGTTTTGCGCGCTGGGTAATTTTGGGTAAATGTAGACTATTTTGTAATTTCAGGTAAATGTAGATAGTTTTACTCAGTGCGCAAAACGGTCGCAATTTTGCCGGTTGTGCGGGCTGAGTAATTTTGGGTAAATGTGCCTAGTTTGGCCAAGCGCGCAAAACGGTCGCAATTTTACCGGCGATGCGCGCTGAGTAATTATGGTTAAATGTAGACATTTTTTCTCTGGGCGTAAATGGTCACAATTTTGCAGGTTGTGCGCGCTGGGCAATTTTGTGTAAATGTAGACATTTTTGCACATGGGCAAAACTGTCACAATTTTTGTCGATTGTGCACACTTGGCAATTTTGGGTAAATGTAGACATTTTTGCACAGCGCGTAAAACGGTCACAATTTTGTTGGATGTGCACGCTGTGTAATTTTGGGTAAATGTAGTCATTTTTTGCGCAAGGCGCAAAACAGTGCCGTCTGTGCGCGCTGGGTAATTTTGTGTAAATGTAGACAGTTTTTCTAGTACGCAAAATGGTCACAATTCTGCCGGTTTTGCGCGCTGGGTAATTTTGGGTAAATGTAGACTATTTTGTAATTTCAGGTAAATGTAGATAGTTTTACTCAGCGCGCAAAATGGTCGCAATTTTGCCGGTTGTACGGGCTGAGTAATTTTGGATAATTGTAGGCAGTTTGGCCTAGCGCGTAAAATGGTCACAATTTTGCCGGCTATGCACGCTGAGTAATTTTGGTTAAATGTAGACATTTTTGCTCTGGGCGTAAATGGTCACAATTTTGCAGGTTGTGTGCGCTGGGTCAGTCTGGGTGGGTAAATGTAGACATTGTTTGCATAGCACGTAAAACGGTCACAATTTTGCCGGTTGTGCGCGCCGGGTAAGTTTGGGTAAATGTAGACAGTTTTGCCCAGTGTGCAAAACAGTCACATTTTTGCCGGTTGTGCGCACTAGGTAATATTGCGTAAATGTAGACTGTTTTGATCAGCGCGCAAAACTGTCACAATATTGCCAGTTGTGCACGCTGGGTAATTTTTGGAAGATGTAGACAGTATTCGTCAGCGCGCAAAATGGTCAAAAATTTTCCGGTTGTGCGGGCTGCGCAATTTTGGGTAAATGTTGACATTTTTCTCAGAGCGCAAAACGTTGACAATTTTGCCAGGTGTGTATGCTGGTGATTTTGGGTAAATGTAAACATTTTTGCCCAGTGCACAAAACGGTCACAATTTTGCCGGGTGTTCGCGTTGGTAATTTTGGGTAAATGTAGACAAGTTTGTCCAGCGTGCAAAACTATCACAATTTTGACACGTGGGCACGGGGGTACTTTTTGGTAAATGTATACAGTTTTACTCAGCGTTCAAAACGTTCACAATTTTGTCGGTTGTGCGCACTGAGGAATTTTGGGAAAATTTCGAAGATTTTGCTCAGCGAGCAAAACGGTCACAATTTTGCCGGTTGTGCGGCCTGAGTAATTTTGGGTAAATGTAGACAGTTTTGTCCAGCGTGCAAAACGGTCACAATTTTGCCGGCTAAGCGCACGGAGGAATTTTTAGTAAATGTTGACATTTTTCTCAGAGTGCAAAACGGTGACTATTTTGTCGGGTGTGTGTACATGTAAGTTTGGGTAAATGTAAACATTTTGGCCCAGCGCGTAAAACGGTCACAATTTTGCCCGGTGTGCGCGCTGGTAATTTTGGGTAAATGTAGACAGTTTTGCCCAGCGCACCGGATGTGCGCGCTGGTAATTTTGGGTAAATGTAGACAGTTTTCCCAGCGCATCGGATGTGCGCGCTGGTAATTTTGGGTAAATGTAGACAGTTTTGGCCAGCGCGCCGGATGTGCGCGCTGGTCATTTTGGTTAAATGTAGACAATTTTGCTCAGCGGGCAAAACGGTCAGAATTTTGTCGGTTGTGCGCGTTGAGTCACTTTGGGTAAATATAGACATCTTTGGTCAGCGCACAAAACAGTCACAATTTTGCAGGTTGTGCGCGCTGGATCACTTTGGGTAAATGTAGACATTATTTTTGTAGTGCGCAAAACAGTCACAATGTTGCGGGTTGTGCTTGTTGGGTAATTTTGGGTAAATATAGATAGTTTTGCTCATCGCGCAAAACCGTCACACTTTTCGCTGGTTGTGCGCGCTGCGCAATTTTTGTAAAATGAAGACAGTTTTGCTCAGCGCGCAAAACGGTCACAATTTTATCGACAGTGCACGTTGTGTAATTTTGGTCATATGTAGGCAGCTTAGCTCGGCGCGAAAAAACGGTCTCAATTTCACCGGTGTGCGCGTTGAGTAATTTTGGGCAATTGTATACTGTTGTGTGCAGGGCGCAAAACAGTCACAATTTTGCCGGCTGTGCGCCTTGGATAATTTTGGGCAAATGTCGACATTTTTTCCCAGTGCACAAAACGGTCATAATTTTCGCATGTTGTGTACACATGGCAATTTTGGGAAAATGTAGAAATTTTTGCACAGCGCGCAAACTGTCACAATTTTGCCGGTTCTGCACACTGGTTAATTTTGTGTAAATTTAGAAATTTTTGCGCAACATGCAAAACAGTTTCAATTTTGCCGGCTGTGCGCGCTGGGTAATTTTGGGTAAATTTAGACAATTTTGCTTGTACGCAAAACAGTCACAATTTTGTCGGTTTTGCGCGCTGGGTAATTTTGGGTAAATGTAGACTATTTTGTAATTTTAAGATAATGTAGGCACTTTGCTCAACACGCAAAACGGTCACAATTTTACTAGATATGCGCGCTTGGTAATTTTGGTTAAATGTCGAAATTTTTTGCTCCGCGCGCAAAATGGTCACCATTTTGCCGGTTGTGAGCGTTGAGTAATTTTGGGTAAATGTAGACATTTTTATCAACGTTCAAAACGGCCACAATTTTGCAGGTTGTGCGCGCTGAGGAATTTTGGGTAAAAGTAAACAGTTTTGCTTAGCGGGCAAAACTGTCACAATTTCGCCGATTGTGCGCGCTGCCCAATTTTTCTAAAATGTTGACAGTTTTGCTCAGCACGTAAAACGGTCACAATTTTGCGGACTGTGCGCGTTGGGTAATTTTGGTCATATGTAAGCAGCTTAGCTCGACGCGAAAAAACGGTCTCAATTTCACCGGTGTGCGCGTTGAGTAATTTTGGGCAAATGTATACCGGGCGCAAAACAGTCACAATTTTGCCGGCTATGCGCCTTGTATAATTTTGGGCAAATGTCGACATTTTTGCCCAGTGCACAAAACGGTCATAATTTTTTCCAGTTGTGTACACATGTCAATTTTGGGTAAATGTAGACATTTTTGCACAGCGCGCAAACTGTCACAATTTTGCCGGATGTGCACGCTGGGTAATTTTGTGTAAATTTAGACATTTTTGCGCAACGTGCAAAACAGTCACAACTTTGCCGGCTGTGCGCGCTAGGTAATTTTGGGTAAATGTAGACAATTTTGCTTGTACACAAAACGGTCACAATTTTGACAGTTTTGCACGCTGGGTAATTTTGGGTAAATGCAGACTATTTTGTAATTTTAGGATAATGTAGGCACTTTGCTCAGCACGCAAAACTGTCACAATATTGCGGGATGTGCGCGCTAGGTAATTTTGGTTAAATGTCGATATTTTTTGCTCCGCACTCAAAATGGCCACCATTTTGCCGGTTGTGAGCGTTGAGTAATTTTGGGTAAATGTAGACATTTTTGGTCAATGTGCAAGATGGTCACAATTTTGCAGGTTGTGCGTGATGATGAATTTTGGGAAAATTTAGACAAAACGGGCACAATTTTACGGGTTGTGCGGGCAGAGTAATTTTGGGTAAATGTTGACATTTTTGCATCGCGCAAAAAATAGGTCACAAACATGCCAGGTGTGTGCGCTGGTAATTTTGGATATACGTAGACAGTTTTGTCCAGCGCGCAAAACGGTCACAATTTTGTCGGCTATGCGCGCCGGTTAATTTTGGTTAAATGTAGACATTATTTACGTAGCGCGTAAAACGGTCACAATTTTGCCGGTTGTGCGCGCTGGGTAATTTTGGGTAAATGTTGACAATTTTGCCCAGCGCACAAAACAGTCACATTTTTGCCGGTTGTGCGCACTAGGTAATTTGGGTAAATGTAGACTCTTTTGCACAGCGCGCAAAACTGTCACAATTTTACGGGGTGTGCGCGCTGGTACTTTTGGGTTAATGTAGATACTTTTGCTCAGGGCGCAAAACAGTCACAATTTTGCGGGTTAAGCGTGCTGGGGCAATTTGGGTAAATGTTGACATTTTTGCACAGCGCGTAAAACAGTCACAATTTTGTCGTATGCGCACACTGGGTAATTTTGGGTAATTGTAGTCATTTTTGCGCAGCGCACAAAACAGTCACAATTTTGCTGGCTGTGCACGCTGGGTAATTTTGGATAAATGTTGACAGTTTTGCTAGTACGCAAAACGATCACAATTTTGGGTAATTTTGGGTAAATGTAGGCAGTTTTGCTCAACGCGCAAAACTGTCACAATGTTGCCAGTTGTACGCAATGGGTACTTTTTGGAAAATGTAGACAGTTTTCGTCACCTCGTAAAACGGTCACAATTTTGCCGGTTGTGCGGTCAGCGTAATTTGGGTGAATGTTGACATTTTTTCGTCAGCGCGCAAAACAGTCAAAATTATGCTGGGTGTGTGCACTGGTAATTTTGGGGAAATGTAAATATTTTTGCCCAGCGTACTAAACGGTCACAATTTTAACGGGTGTGCGCGCTGGTAATTTTCGGTAAATGTAGACAGTTTTGCCCAGCGCACAAAACGGTCACAATTTTACAGGATGTGCGCGCTGGGTAATTTTGGTTAAATATTGACATTTTTTGCTCCGCGCCCAAAATGGTCACCATTTTGCCGGTTGTGAGCGTTGAGTAATTTTGGATAAATGTAGACATTTTTTGTCAACGTTCAAAACGGCCACATTTTTGCAGGTTGTGCGCGCTGAGGAATTTTGCGAAAATTTAGTTAGATTTGCGCAACAAGCAAAACAGTCACACTTTTGCTGGGTGTGTGCTGGTAATTTTGGGTAAATGTAGACAGTTTTGCCCAGCGCGTAAAACGGTCACAATTTTACCGGCTATACGCGCGGATGAATTTTGGCTAAATGTAGACATTTTTGCTCTGCGCGTAAAATGGTCACAATTTTACAGGTTGTGCGCGCTGGGACTCTTTCGTTATATGTAGACATTATTTACGTAGCCCGTAAAACGGTCACAATTTTGCCGGTTGTTCGGGCAGAGTAATTTTGGAAAAATGTAGACATTTTTGCTCCGCGCGCAAAACAGCCACAATTTTGCTGGGTGTGTGCTGGTAATTTTGGGTAAATGTAGACAGTTTTGCCCAGCGCGCAAAACGGTCACAATTTTGCACGCTATACGCGTGGAGGAATTTTGGCTAAAAGTAGATGTAGACAGTTGTGCGCGCTGGATAATTTTACGTAAATGTAGACAGTATTACCCAGCGCGCAAAACGGTCACATTTTTGCCGGTTGTGCGCACTGGGTAATTTGGGGTAAATGTAAACTGTTTCGCTCAGTGCGCAAAACTGTCACAAATTTTCCAGTTGTGCACGCTGGGTAATTTTTGGAAAATGTATAAAGTCGTCAGCACGCAAAACGGTCCCAATTTTGCCGGTTGTGCGGGCTGCGTAATTTTGGATAAATGTTGACATTTTTCTCAAAGTGCAAAACGGTGACAATTTTTACGGGTGTGTGCACAGTTAATTTTGGGTAAATGTAGACAGTTTTCTTTTACCATCGAACAAAACTGTCACAATTTTGCCGGGTGTGCGTGCTGGTACTTTTGGGTAAATGTAGAAAGTTTTTTCTCATCGCGCAAAACGGTCCCAATTTTGTTGGTTGTGCGCGCTGAGTCAATTTGGGTAAATGTAGACATATTTGGTCAGCGCACAAAATGGTCACAATTTTGCAGGTTGTGCACGCTGGGTCACTTTGGGTAAATGTTGACATTATTTGCGTAGTGCGCAAAACAGTCACAATGTTGCGGAGTGTGCGCAGTGGGTAATTCTGGGTTAATGTAGACAGTGTTGCCCAGCACGCAAAACGGTGACATTTTTGCCGGTTGTGCGCACTGTGTAATTTTGGGTTAATGTAGACAGTTTTGCTCAGCGCGCAAAACTGTCACAATTTCGCCGGTTGTGCGCGCTGCGCAATTTTTGTAAAAAGTTGAAAATTTTGCTCAGCGCGCAAAACGGTCACAATTTTGCCAACTGTGCGCGTTGGGTAATTTTGGTCAAATGTAGGCAGCTTAGCTCGGTGCGAAAAATAATTTTGGTCATATGTAGGCAGCTTAGCTCGGCGCGAAAAAAGGTCACAATTTTGCCGGTTGTGTGCGTTGAGTAATTTTGGGCAAATGTATACAGTTTTTGTGCAGGGCGCAAAACAGTCACAATTTTGCCGGCAGTGCGCCCTGGATAATTTTGGGCAAATTTCAGCAAGCAAAACGGTCACAATTTTACCAGATGTGCTCGCTCGGAATTTTGGTTTAATGTCGACATTTTTTGCTCCGCGAGCAAAATGGTCACCATTTTGCCGGTTGTGAGCGTTGAGTAATTTTGGGTAAATGTAGACATTTTTGGTCAACGTGCAAGATGGTCACAATTTTGCCGGTTGTGTGCGATGAGGAATTTTGGGAAAATTTAGACAGTTTTGCTTAGCGAGCAAAACGGTCACAATTTTGCCTGTTGTGCGGGCTGAGTAATTTTGGCTAAATGTTGACATTTTTGCTCTGCGCGAAAAGACGGTCACAATCTTGCCAGGTGTGTGCGCCGGTAATTTTGGATAAACGTAGACAGTTTTACCCAGCGCGCAAAACGGTCACAATTTTGCCGGCTATGCGCGCCGAGTAATTCTGGTTAAATGTAGAAATTATTTGCGTAGCGCGTAAAACGGTGACAATTTTGCTGGTTGTGCACGCTGGGTAATTTTGGGTAAATGTAGACAGTTTGGCCCAGCGCGCAAAACGGTCGCAATTTTGCCGGCGATGCGCGCTGAGTAATTATGGTTAAATGTAGACATTTTTGCTATGGGCGTAAATGGTCACAATTTTGCAGGTTGTGTGCGATGGGCAATTTTGTGTAAATGTAGACATTTTTGCACATGGGCAAAACGGTCACAATTTTTGTCGATTGTGCACACTTGGCAATTTTGGGTAAATGTAGACATTTTTGCGCAGCGCGTAAAACGGTCACAATTTTATTGGATGTGCACGCTGGGTAATTTTGGGTAAATGTAGTCATTTTTTGCGCAAGGCGCAAAACAGTGCCGGATGTGCGCGCTGGGTAATTTTGGGTAAATGTAGACAGTTTTGCTAGTACACAAAATGGTCACAATTCTGTCGGTTTTGCGCGCTGGGTAATTTTGGATAAATGTAGACTATTTTGTAATTTCAGGTAAATGTAGATAGTTTTACTCAACGCGCAAAACGGTCGCAATTTTGCCGGGTTGTGCGGGCTGAGTAATTTTGGGTAAATGTAGGCAGTTTGGCCCAGCGCGCAAAACTGTCGCAATTTTGCCGGCGATGCGCGCTGAGTAATTATGGTTAAATGTAGACATTTTTGCTCTGGGCGTAAATGGTCACAATTTTGCAGGTTGTGTGCGCTGGGTCAGTCTGGGTGGGTAAATGTAGACATTATTTGCATAGCGCGTAAAACGGTCACAATTTTGCTGGTTGTGCGCGCCGAGTAAGTTTGGGTAAATGTAGACAGTTTTGCCCAGTGTACAAAACCGTCACATTTTTGCCGGTTGTGCGCACTAGGTAATATTGCGTAAATGTAGACTGTTTTGATCAGCGCGCAAAACTGTCACAATATTGCCAGTTGTGCACGCTGGGTAATTTTTGGAAAATGTAGACAGTATTCGTCAGCGCTTAAAATGGTCAAAAATTTTCCGATTGTGCGGGCTGCGCAATTTTGGGTAAATGTTGACATTTTTCTCAGAGCGCAAAACGTTGATAATTTTGCCAGGTGTGTATGCTGGGGATTTTGGGTAAATGTAAACATTTTTGCCTAGTGCACAAAACGGTCACAATTTTGCCGGGTGTTCGCGTTGGTAATTTTGGGTAAATGTAGACAAGTTTGTCCAGCGTGCAAAACTATCACAATTTTGACGCGTGGGCACGGGGGTACTTTTTGGTAAATGTATACAGTTTTACTCAGCGTGCAAAACGTTCGCAATTTTGTCGGTTGTGCGCACTGAGGAATTTTGGGAAAATTTCGACGATTTTGCTCAGCGAGCAAAACGGTCACAATTTTGCCGGTTGTGCGGCCTGAGTAATTTTGGGTAAATGTTGACAGTTTTGTCCAGCGTGCAAAATGGTCACAATTTTGCCGGCTAAGCGCACGGATGAATTTTTAGTAAATGTTGACTTTTTTCTCAGAGCGCAAAACGGTGATTATTTTGTCGGGTGTGTGTACTGGTAATTTTGGGTAAATGTAAACATTTTTGCCCAGCGCGTAAAACGGTCACAATTTTGCCTGGTGTGCGCGCTGGTAATTTTGGGTAAATGTAGACAGTTTTGCCCAGCGCGCCGGATGTACGCGCTGGTAATTTTGGGTAAATGTAGACAGTTTTGGCCAGCGCGCCGGATGTGCGCGCTGGTCATTTTGTTTAAATGTAGACAATTTTGCTCAGCGGGCAAAACAGTCATAATTTTGTCGGTTGTGCGCGTTGAGCCACTTTGGGTAAATATAGACATCTTTGGTCAGCGCAGAAAACAGTCACAATTTTGCAGGTTGTGCGCGCTGGATCACTTTGGGTAAATGTGGACATTATTTTTGTAATGCGCAAAGCAGTCACAATGTTGCGGGTTGTGCGTGCTGGGTAATTTTGGGTAAATGTAGACAGTTTTGCCCAGCACGCAAAAATGTCACACTTTTCGCTGGTTTTGCGCGCTGCGTAATTTTTGTAAAATGAAGACAGTTTTGCTCAGCGCGCAAAAACGGTCACAATTTTGCCGACAGTGCACGTTGTGTAATTTTGGTCATATGTAGGCAGCTTAGCTCGGCGCGAAAAAACGGTCTCAATTTCGCCGGTGTGCGCGTTGAGTAATTTTGGGCAAATGTATACTGTTGTGTGCAGGGCGCAAAACAGTCACAATTTTGCCGGCTGTGCGCCTTGGATAATTTTGGGCAAATGTCGACATTTTTTCCCAGTGCACAAAACGGTCATAATTTTCGCATGTTGTGTACACATGGTAATTT
>CM061134.1:102602025-102696295 GCA_030789695.1 Scilla litardierei | reverse complement strand
ACCATATCACTAAATATGCTTAACATGCAACATTGAAAAGTAGCAGGTGCATTGCATAGACCAAATGGCATCCTCCTAAATGCGAAACTTCCAAAGGGACAAGTGAAAGTGGTTTTCTCTTAATTCTCTAGAGCAATCTCTATCTGATAATAACATGAGTAGCCATCTAGAAAACAATAATATTCATTACCAGCCACTCTCTCTAAAATTTGATTTAGGAAAGGTAAAGGAAAGTGGTCTTTTCTTATTTTTGAATTAAGCTTCCTATAATCAATATACATTCAGTGGTGGTTCGCATATATATGAGTTCATTATTTTCATTTTTAACCACAGTTAAACCAGATTTCTTAGGCACAACTTGAGTTGGACTAACCCACTTGCTATCAGAGATAGGATAAATAATTCCAGCATCAAGTAATTTAAGAACCTCACCTTTTACCACTTCTTTTAATGTCGGGTTCAACCGACATTGCATTTCAAGTGTAGGTTTTGAATCATCTCAAGATAAATGTGATCTGTACAAGTTAAGGGATTTATACCTTTGCATTTCAAGTGTAGTCTGCAATGGACCATCCAATGGCGCAGTTTATGTTCCCTAAGAACATTGAGCAATGAATGTTCCTGTTCAAGTGTAAGTTTGGAGGATATTACCACGGAGAAAGTCTCATCTTTTTCAAGGAAGGCATACTTCAAGTAGTTCGATAATGGCTTCAGCTCAAGCTTTAGATGCTCCACGTCAGAGGGTAGTTGTGGTGGCAGTCCAACTAGTAATGGTTCAAATCTCGGTGCCCATGCTTCCCTTGATTTTTCATGAGTGTCCTGCACAAAATAAGACTCATTAATATCATCAAAATTATAATCGATATAATTAGATTCACATTCATACTCAGCCTCAAAGTAGTCTTCGATCAAATTTTCAATAAAGCATACCTTTTCAACACTTTCAACACCTGTTGGCAACTTACATGATTTAAAAATATTTAATTCAAGCTTCATGTTACCAAACGTTATCTTCAAATGTCCATCCCTACAATTGATTACGGCGTTGCATGTAGTTAAGAATAGACGTCCCAAAATGACAGGAGTGATGTTACTAGAAGGTGGTCCGATGTCTAGGACGATGAAATCCACGGGGAAGTAGAAATTGTCCACCTGAACCAAAACATCCTCCACGCAACCTCTTGAAACTTTCATTGACCTGTATGCTAACTGTATCACCACTGGCGTTGGTTTCAGCTCTCCCAAACCTAGGTTCAAGACAACAGAGTAAGGCAAAATATTCACACTAGGACCCAAATCAAGCAAAGCATTTCCAAAGCTCTTAGTTCCAATAGTGCATGGAATAGTAGGAGAACCCAGATCTTTATATTTGGATGGAGTGTTATGTTGAACTATGGCACTTACCTGTTGCGTGAGAAAAGCTTTTTTTCACATTAAGTGTCTGTTTCACAGTGCATAAGTCCTTAAAAATTTAGCATAGGCAGACACTTGGTTTATCGCATCAAGCAAGGGAATATTAATTTTTACATGTTTGAAGATGTCCCTAATTTCTGCCTGATACTTATCTTTTGAAGGTGGTGCTAGCCTCTGTGGAAATGGAGCTGGAGGTGTATATGGTTCAAGCTCCTTTTCTTTGACCTCCTCTTTTTCCAAGCTTTTCTCCTCCTCCTGCAGCTTTTGTGGTACAAGCTCATCCTCTTTCTCCTCGACTATTTGTTCATGCCTAGGTGGTTCTGGTTTTTCTATCTTTTTTCCACTACGCAAAGTAGTCACCGCCTTACATGGTTTCGCATTATCACCTGAAAAAGAAGAGGAATTTATGTTAAGATTTGCAACAGATTGAGCTGGTAAAGTACCTTTTTTAAAGATGCAGCAATTTTAGAAAAGTTTTCGTTAAGCTGTTGAAACTGCTGCTGAAATTGTTGTTGAAACTGTTATTGTCGTTGATTCTGCATCTGCATCATTTGCTGAAGTACGACAGTGATATTGGCGCTCTGCTCCTTCTTCCCTTGATTACTCGCATGATTTGGATGCTTGTAAGGAGTGGTCGTTTGTTGCGTCGGCTGTTGTGACCCCCGTCTCAAATTTAGGCGATTCTTCCAAGAAGAGTTGAAAGTGTTCAAATTTACCCCTTGATTGGACACCCAATTCACTTCAGTTTGTGGGTTCCTTATGGTCTCCTTTATAGCAGGGATCACTGAGCAAACAGACGTGTCATGAGTGGGCTGCTCACAAATGGCACAGTCATCTTCGACTGCTTTTGCTACGCTCAAGTCTAGGCTTTGTAGCCTCTGCGTCAGTAATGCATCCACATGCGCTCTTATTGCATCGTCTGGCTTCAATGAGTGCATGCCTCCTTTAGATGGTAGAAGTGGCTCTGATCTGTCAAACTCTAAAGTAGACTCACATCTCCTCGCATGCTCTACTATGGTATCCATGTAATCCCATGCCTCCGTAGGAGTTTTCTGAAAGAACTCGTCGTTGCACTTCATCTCCATGTATTGTCTAGTTTACGGATGCATGCCGTCCTAAAAGAATCCAATAGCACTGCTTTTGTCGTATCCATGGTGTGGGCAAGTGATCAGAAGGTCCTTGAATCTCGCCCATGCTTGGTCGTAGGACTCCCTCTCCTTCTGCGAAAAGGACATGATCTGTCGCTTCAAGGCATGGGTCCTCTACAAAGAATTTTTTTAGAAACTCAGTTTGCAATTGTAACCAAGTGGAGATAGATCTAGGTGGCAAAGAATTGAACCAAAGTTTTGCTTTATCTTTCAGAGAGAATGAAAATAATTTAAGATAAACAGTATCAGAACTAATTTTTCCATCCAACTGAGTTGAGCATACTTCTTCAAAATTTCTGACATGCAAATAAGGATTATCGTTTTCAATGCCATGGTAAGATGGTAAGAGTTGAATTACACATGGCTTCAGATTGAAATTATGAGCATCCGCAGGTAGAACTATGCATGAATCAGACACCACCCTAGACTGCATATAAATTTCCAATAAAGTCCTTTCTTGTGCATATGGTGTGATATGCGTTTCGTCATTATTATTAGCCATATTTTCTGTTTGTACTAATCTATGTGAAGTAGGAGATCTATGCCACATAAACTAGCAGAAAAAGATGTTTTTATTTTTATGATTATATTTTTTTTGTGTTTTTATGTAATAGAAAGCAAATAAAAACATAAACTAAAAGATGGAAAGATCTCACCGAATATTCCTCGAGAGAAACTGAAAATAAGGATCGCAAATACTGCTGTCCCCGGCAACGGTGCCAAAAACTTGACTTGTCTCAAAAGATGTGAGTGCAACTCCCAAGTGTAGGAGATCGATCAAGTAGTAAACATGGAGAGTCAGGTATCAAATCCATGGGACAGTCAACCTGTAAAACAAAAGAATCAGTTTTTAAAGATTAATAAAATGACAAGAAATTACCACCTTTCGAAGGTGAGATAATCGTGATGATGGTTTAAGTAAACGAAAGAGTAATACTAAAACGTGTATGGAGGGCCGATATAAGAAAACAATGGGAGGAGCATGTGTTGGTTGTAATTTTGTTAGGGTATGTGTAATCAATGGTTATCAACATCTTTTCTTTAACTCAACGTTTTACCCCACAAGGGTATGAGAACGTCGGAAAATATAACAATAAAAGATCATTCAAAATGTCGTATATAATCACGTAATTTACTAGCTTCTTAAAGAATTTAAATTCATGTGCCCGTAAGGGTCACGGTGATGTCTGCAAGGATCATACCACGAATAAATCTGTAGGATCAGATTCGATCCAAGTACACCAACAAAGAGAATACTTGAATAATACGTGAAGAATCTAGCAAAATACGTGATATAACTTGTGAAATAGGACGAAAAGACATAGAAACCATAGATTACAATATCCTAACTACATCACAACCAACACGCAAAGGTATTAGCCATGCATGGAGAGGAGAAAACTCAATTTCATTAGCAAATACATGATCAAAAGGTCAAAATACATGCTAAATACCTGAAATACAAGGTAAAAGTTGAGATTTCTATCACCAAAACTCTTCAAAAAGCCTCTGAATTTCTTCTTCAAGAGCCTCTGTTCTCTGTTTCCAAAGCCACAGAAAATCTCATGAAAATACGCTCTTTAGCCCCTCCAATACGCTCAAAATATGCTCAAAACTGATGTAAATACCCTCTGGAATACTAGGGTATTTATAGGGGTATAAGTCGGTTGCGGATCCAAAAAATACGCTCAAATCTGCACCAAAACCCATTCAAACCCACAACCCATTATCAGAGCAAATCTCGAACGTCAGAACGAGGCGGGATTGGATGAGGGCGTGACGCGTGTCCAGCGGGTCGAATCCGCGCACGCATCCGCTCCGCTCTCTGACTCCAACTCGGAGTTAATTGTGACCGTTGGATTGTGACACAGCGGTGAGGATGAAGCCACGTCACCTTCTCCAATTTCGCATCCGAATCACTCTCGGAGTGAATCCATACCGTCGGATCAAAATATGGACGATCATGATGCCGCAATGTCGCCCCGCTGTATATGTGTTTTGAAATTTGAATCGGGCGACTATTGGATCGAGTGGAAAATGGCCAGGATCTCGCCATGTCTCCCCATGGGATATGTAAATCGCTTCGATTTCGAATTCGAGCGAGGATGGTTTGGGTCGTTCGATCTAATCTCGACGGTTAAAAAGAAACCGCGTCGCTGTTTTGTTTGGTCGTTAGATAAGACATGAGATCGCCTGATGGCTGCCACATGGCCTCGAATTACCGCTCTCTGCTTCGTGCTGATGTGATTAGTAGCCGTCCGATGGCGATCGGGCGGATGAGATTGGGCCGCGTCGCTTCGTGCTGATTGCCATCGGATGAAGTGTTGGGCGGCCAGGATGTGGCCACGTGGCCCGTTTGTTGAGCTGGATGTGTACGTCTGCTGTATCTCCCATGTATTTACGTATTTTCGATCGTATTTCTTCATTTAATTTGTATTCTACATTCAAAAATTCATAGTAATTAGCACAGATCTCAGAAAAATACAAATAATTAGTCGTTAGAATCGTGAGATCAAGATCTAGCCATGAAAAATATAAAAAGTGCAGAAATACTCAGTATACCGCTATTTTGTGCATAAAATAAGAATTTACTCTAATAATTAAGGGTATTCAAAATACGATCACATTAGAGACCAAATAAGTACCATGTATGCACAAAATGGGGCTAAATGAGAGGTTAAATATGTAATATTTACCATGAATAACACAACTATCCATTCGTATCAACATATCGTATCATTTCTGATGTCCTCATCACCCTATTTGTATGATGAAGTCTTGTTGCCTTAAATACTTTACTCATCATCATCGTCACCATAAATCATATTATACTTCATAGCTACTCTTATCTATTACTAATCTGAATTTTAAATCCGTAATGTACTCGTCTCCCTGTGTACCACTCATAAAATGAACTCTATTGAAGCCGTTATGCATGGGTATTATCCAAATATGAAATAAAATCTTGAACACATCATTCTATTTATCACCTTGTAAATGGATTAATCCAAGTTCTTGTGTTCATAATATACCAATTACAACTACACCTTATAATCTCAACTACATTTATCCGTAAATATAATCTCCTAATAATAATAATAATCATATCTAATATTCTAACAATATAAAGAATAACAAAAATTAACACCGCTGATGATGTGAAAAAATAGAAGAAAACATTTAAAGGGATATAACGCAAATTTAAAATTAATCTCGCTAAAGTTGTAATAAGTAAAGACACTCGCTAATGTGATAACTAAGAAATAGTGAAGGATTCAGAGTTGAATGATGTAACGAATCAAGGTTGCGATGAACGACTTCAAATGAGGCATGGATAGGGAGCTAGCTGGGTTAGGTGGCATAAAAATAGTATGAATGATTAAGTAGGAGAATGGAAGATATGTGCAAAATATAATAATATCCTTATAACATATATAAGAATAGTGAGTAGATGGTATAAGTTAAAACATGAGATAAGTAATAGACGAAAGAGTAATGAGTATATGGATGTAGTGATTGTTTTGTAAACGGAGATATATTTATTCAAAAATTCTTAAAGTATAAATACGATGAATACAGAATTGATACACTGAAATAGTTGGAGTTCCATCTAGCATAAAAAGTATTTAAATTTGTATATGATCGGTTTTTTTGAAATACGTTAGTACAGTAAGAAACGAAAATGCTATATTGAATTAGCGAAATAGAAGTAGGGTTTAATGATGAAGATCTCCATTTGTAGAAAGTAAGATAAATATGTGAGTATGGACGATATAAGTTGGAAAATCATTATAAGATAGTAACTAAAGATCACGGCGAAGAAGGTTTCAAAATTAAAGAATGAATTTAAGTGAGCTAAATAGTATGACATCTAGGTATATACTAAAGATTTTCAAAGAAATTAAGCTGGGCGAGGAATTCAATGAAAGGGATATCAAAGGTACTCTTTCTTTAGAATCAGGATTGTAATGTTAGCATTTTGCACAAGCACGACTAGCATGAATTAGATAATTATCATAATATGTAATGTGCTGGATTCAAAAGGATATGATGGCTGTCGAGAGGGGATCATGTGAATCGAGAGCAAGGAATAGAATAAGATGATCAAATATAATTACGACTAGAAAATGTCCTTGTGAATATGCTACGATGGGTTTCTATGATCATTAACGTAGAATGTAATGTTAAGGAAGATTAAAAAAATCAAGGGTATACTTATTTGGTTGACTAAGGATTTAAGAACCTTAGGACTAGGATTTCCTAATGAATTAGGTTGGGGTAGGAAATTGAAGGAAGGTGTTCTTGAGGATTAAGATTGTAATCTTATCTATATTGTTTTTATGAGTATTTTGCAAGAGCATGACCTGCATAGGCCACCACTAAAACCTGTCACGCCCCGATTCCTATTTTTCTTGGGAGCGAGGACACGAGCGGGTCCGCATGTGCAAGTAAGGAGGAGGTACTTTTACTTTTCTTTCCTCCTTGACTTAACACAATAAGCGTCTGTGTGAAACTTTGCAGGTACTTGCATGCATACTCGAAAACAACACAGATAAGCAAATATATTATTACAATCTCAACGTTTCAAACTGAATTACAACAATGAAGGAAAAGAAGAGTGGGTCTTATGACCCATACAACAAATGTAAAGAATACAACGATGGTTAACTAGTTCAACTATTCTTGGTCCACTGGTTTGGCTAACTCAACAAGTCATCCTGGCACTTTGGCTCGTGATTTGACATACATTCCAAAAACACGAATGTATGTCAGTAAGGGTCTGCAAGTGAAAGTGAGACGACCAAGGCAACATGTACAAATAACAATAAATTATGAAGCATTTAATTGTTTGCACAAGATGACATCAGCATGGTTATAATCATGGCAAATTTTAAAGTAAAGTAAAGTACGTCTAAACATGGCAGTTCTAGAAAATTTAAAGACAAGCATTAATGAACATGGAAATTTTTATAAACGTTGTTAACGTGACAATTCTAGTATTCAACTGAGGTAACATAGATGAGTTCAAGTCATGTGTCACTGTTTTCTATCTCTCATAGAGTTCTCACCTTTAAGACGTGATGAGTGAATCATTCTTCTTACTACAGTGACTGACCCTACCCACCACATGCGGGTGGTGCTCTTGAAGAGAGGATCGCTTCATACGCTTAGTGGCCGCTCAACCCTAACCCCACCCTAGATTTGTGCTGAAACACGAGCCAGCTTAGTCGACTTACACGACATCACGAAATCAAGATTCGCCTTTGAGGCACACGAATTCAAGCATTTCAAGATGTTCCATTAATGTAAATTCGGGTAGCGTGTTTATAAGCAAGATGTGCACCTTATTAATCAACATTAATTCTTATCTTACAACATTTAGAGCAATTTACAAAAATTGAGATTTACGGGTTGATTAGTGAACATGCTGCAAACAATTAATTTTCATTGCCAATCTTGAAACTTAAACATGCAGAGTTATAAATCAATATGTCACATTTTCAACCTAGAACATCATGATATTGTTCATGCACGTCATTTCACATGTAAATTTCATGTTATTCAACTTTAAGTGTAAAAGACAATTTTAACCCTAAACTTCAAAATTTCATTACAATTTGTACACTTGCTTGATTTTGATGAACTTGGTGTCGTTGGGTTCGTCTCGACGAGTACTACGATACGGTACATCCGGTTCTCTGGTTTGATCAAACATATAATAGAATTAGGGTCTTTCCAACATAACAAACGTTAAAATAATCCCTACAACGTCTAATAATTTGACTTTATTAAGTTCTCTAACCTAGGGTGTGGGTTATAGCATATTAATGGTTAGATCTACTAAACTGTAATGCAGAGAGAGATCGAGACACAGTGAAAGGGTAGCGACGATGCGTACGACGGCAACGAGGGAAGGAGCGGACAGCAGCGTCTGGAAGCTGCCGATGGCATGTTGCAGGCTGGAGGTGGCGCACGGCGGTTGGGGGCCAGTCATTAGAGAGGCTGTCGGTGGGTGTTTTAGAGAGGGAAGAGGGAGCTGGCGACCTAGGGTTTTAAGGGGGTGATGTGTGCGGCCTGGGGGTTTCTGGACGACGATGGGCTTAGAGGGGATGGCTGGAGGTGGTGGTGGCCTGGCGCATAGAGGATGAAGGTAGATAGAGGGGAAGAAATGCACGTGGAGTGGGTTTAAGGGATGGCTGATGGTGCACGCGTGGGAGGAGGAGCTGGGCTGATGCACGTGGAGGAGAAAGGAGGTGGAGGGGGCTGGCGCTGGGTTTGGCGACCTGGTGGTGTCGGGATGAGGGTGGCAGGTCGTGGAGGTGGTTGGTCAAGAGGGCTGGGCATGCAGGAGGAGGTGCACAGGTGGAGAGGTCGCCAGAGAGCAGCCGTGCGCGATGAGGAGGGAGGTGACCGCGCAGGCTTATGGTTTAGGGTGGGTGGCAGCTGAGTGAGGGAGAGAGCTCTATGGTTTGTGTTGTTTGGGTTTTTAATATAGGAGATGATGGGTTCATACACGCGGGGGTTTAAGTTTAGGGTTTTATTTTTCTTTTGTTTGGGTTAGTATTTGTAGGGCCTGGGTCCGGTGTTAGCACATGAGATTAGTTGTTTAGGTTTCTATTTATTATGGAGCTTAGGTTGAGCGTGTGAGAGTAGCCTGGGTCTAAACAAAAGGAGCCCTAGGTTTTCTTCTAGTGTTAGGTTATATATTGTTGCTGGTTGCGCGAGTGAAGAGGAGCCCTGAGCTTGTGTTTGGGTTTATTATCAGGCTGGTGTTTTATAATATAAGATTGTGGTGCGTGGGACTCTGGCCCTGGCTTCTATTAGCATGAATGAAAAAAACAAGGATATGCCAAGGGAAAGTTGTGACTGGAGCTAGGTAACTTTGGGTTTAAAGAAATTTAAAATGGAAAGATCTTTGATTAAAGGGGAGATTTAAGATTAGGAGGAAAAGGAAAGAAACAATGGATAAATTGTAATAAAGAGGGGGATTAATAGCTAATGATGTAAAAGTCTCCTTAGCTAATATAGAACTGAAATTTGAGTTTGAAATCTCAAATTTTGAAATAAACATTTTAATGAAAAATATAATGATAGATTTAAAATGGATAATAGCTAATACGTACTTAAGGTATGTAGCTAATATGAGTACGTAGCATAAATACGCCTATCAATACGTAATATGTGCACGCATTAATTACGGTACGAAAAAAGTACAATAAGGAAAAGGATAAGAATAAAATGTATTATTAAAATACCGGTCGTTACATTCTACCCATCTTAAGAAAAATTCCGTCCTCGGAATTTCTTAAGATTTGAGTTCGATAAGCAGATGCCGATAATACTTATGCATCTCGTTGAATTCTTATGAGGTAAACTATGATCTGAAGTACTTCAGACGAAGGAATGTGACAAGTAGGAAGTGATGCAAGTGACGAGGTTAAGATTAAACTTCGAAAAGGGTGGTTTGGATTACTATGCACTATCGATGGCCTTAACCATCAATGGGCAAGCAAAAATAGCTAGCGACGACTACCCATGATGTGCAGGGACAAGGGTGAGTGAAAAATTAATAATGTATATATATACTCATAACTGCAACCCCAATATTCTAACATACTGGTTGCTAAACCCGTAACCTCAATCAAGTGTTCCTAAGGTAAATTATCACTTCTCGTCTCGTCACTGAATAACACTACAAATATAAGCATATCCTAAAACTTAATTATAGATCCAACAATTTCCATTTGAACTCTAACTCATAATTCTTGCTTTAAACAATCCATACTTCATACAAAGCAACCTTTGAAAGGAAATAATAAATATCCCCAATCAATACCTTTTGTAAATTTCCCCACTTCTTCGCTAAACATGTATTATTTCTAATGACTACATTATAATTTCTAATGATAAATTCTTACCATACCATTTACTGTAATTTTGAGCAAGATGTTTGTATAGATACAAGGAGATAAATTGCCTCGAGGGCATACATCTCCCAACAGTATATGCATGGGCCCATCCCATATGTCTCTCAGTTACTTTAGAAAACCAGAGGAGGAAACCAAAACCCAAAAAAATTAAATAAAAACATAACGATAATGGTGGTCGGCTAGGGTTTTTGCCAGAGGAGGAGGAGGATGACGAAGCACAGGTCTTGATGCTGGAGGATTTTGAGGGATCAGATGCAAAGCCGATGCAGAAATTGATCGGCAACCACACCCGACATATTTGGAAGTAATTTTGGGGGCGAAACACCATCTTTGTTAAGGTAAAGAGAAGAGAGATGGAAATCATTGGGATCTAATATGCAAATATACTAGTTTACTTCAGCAATTATAGGAACGTGGAGGGAGTTTCTACAAACTTCCGATTCGTCTTCGAAAACTCCGTCAGGAGTGAAATATAATCAAAACTCCAGCTGATATGGCCCTCCCAGTATGGGCCAGGACCAAACGACCCAAGCCCGCGTCGAAAACCCCCAGGCATGGGGAGAACGAGGCCCCCACGAAGAATCAGAGTTGGGTCGGCCTCAGACCAAAGTAGACGCAACTGCTGACCCATGCTAGCAGGAGTTAACCGATTCCCTTAAAGCACACCCCCTTAATCACCATTAAGGGGCCCCATTATGTCCATCTTCATGACCTATAAAGGTTCCATTAAAGGGCAGATGACCGGGGAGAGATGGGGGGACGTCGAGGAGACGTGGCTGGAGAAGACTCCTATAAAGCGACTCGAGGAACAACATGCAAAAGGAAACTTCCTAGATACCCAAAACACTGAGGTATTCCTCTTACACGACCTTGTCTTCCACCTTATAATTCTCCTCCACAACTCAGCCCAAGGACTCGTGTATCGTCCTCCCCGTGAGCTATACCAATCCCATCGAGCATCCTTCAAATCCGTTGTGACTTAGGCATCGGAGATGATTTGGTCGGACCAAGATCCGACCCTCCCTGACGAGCTTTCTCGTTTGTCTGGTCAAGTAAGATCCAGTTGCACCGAAGCTACCCTTCGATGCCTAACCAGCCCGGAGTCGAACACATTCACCCCAAGCTCGCTCATCTCCACCCCCTACGGAGGCAGTTCCCTTGCCAAGGATCCTCTTCGACATGTCGATGCTCGGACCCGCATGCTCTTTGCCGAAGCCAAATGAGCTGCGCCCATCTCCCGGAGGCCATGTGTGCCCCACATGATAGCGTTGATCTTTGGTCCTCCAGTCAACCAATCTGTGGTGAGAAAACACCGTGAAACATCTGGTACCGTCTGTGGGAACCGAAGAAGCACCCACGTCAAACAACCGCATCACCGAAATAGAATCAGCTTGCAATGGAGTAAGACGCATGCCCCCCATCCATGAAGAGGGCGACTACGTCCCGCCCGAAAACGGGCACAGCCACACCACCGAGGGCACCAGTGACTCACACTCGGTGACCCAAGAACAACTCCGTCTCTTTTCCCAAGAGACAAACGCCCACTTCCAAATGCTGGTAGTAGCCATCCAACAACTCACGGGCAACCCATGCCTCCTGGAGGGGGCTCAGTGGCCATCCCCGACCATCGGGAGCATCGCCCCCTGCCGCGCTTGGCCGTGGTCGCTGACCACGGCGACAAGGGTGCCAACCCAGAGCGATAGTTCACCATGCCAAACTTTGTCCCAGTGCAATCCCTCACCCCTACCTTACTCCAGGATGAGGCAGATGGAAGGGCCGAATGGACTAGAGGCAAGTCGACCACGGCTACGTCCAGATGACCATGCTCAGCACGACGATGGTCACCTAGCCATTGGGCCATCGAGGATCGACGGGGTCGAAGTGGGAGCCCCCATCATGGGAGGCATAGATGTCGGGGAGATCGCCACGAGAGGAGAAGTGCTCGGTGACCAATTGTAATGGCCCAGAGTGCCATATACGAAGGGTCTATGCTTTTATGTGAATATAGAGTGTATATCTGTGTACTATGTATCGTGTATATGCTTGTATACAATTTAGTAAATATTTGTGTGTGATTTATGTGGTTGATCGTGCATGTAGTAAATACGTAGGAATAGTGAGGTCATGCATGGGTGTGTGATGCATGAAGGAGGTTATGTGATGGTATGTGTATGTGTGTGAATGGGTGTGTAAGATTGGTGTAGAAAGGCTAGTGTGAAAGGGGTTAAGGTTAGTGGCATTCTTGTATTTGATGGGGAGTGTGTGTGCATAATAGGAGAGTGTGAGAAGTAATGGCATACTTGTAATTAAGGTTGGGTGGCAATTCTAGATTTTGTATGGTTTTGTGCATTGAGCAATTCTGGATTTTGTATGGTTTTGTGCATTGAGCAATTCTGGATTTTGTATGGTTTTGTGCGTTGAGTAATTCTTAGAGTGGAAGAGATATTTGTGGAGGATGGTAAACTTGTAAATACGACTTCTTGACCCTTCTACTTAATTCTTGGCTCTTCTCCTCTCTTCTCCCAGAATTCTTCTTGTTTCTAAACTCTTCTAAAAATATCTCTCCCTTTCTCCCCAAGATCAAGCCGAATTCATCCATTCCCATCGCTCCCTCTTAGACTTTAGGGAGGCTGAGCACCCATAGGGCTAAGCCACCCCCACTCTGCACACACCCGTAGCATCCCTGTCGTCGTTTGGGTGCTGTTGCTCATTCTGAAAGCTTGTGGAGAAGAAGAGAAGGAAGAAGGAGGAGCCATAGGGATTTGGGCTACCCCCTTATCTCTCATCACCCCTAAGGTAGGATTCCATCTCCAACTAGTATTAGAGTTGCATGCTTAGTTTCATGGTTGTTGTTGTTGTGGTTTTGCCTTTTCTTATGTTAATCCTGAGATTTGTATGGTTGTGCGTGGTGAGCAATCCTGAGATTTGTATGGTTGTGCGCGGTGAGCAATCCTGAGATTTGTATGGTTGTGCGCGGTGAGCAATCATGAGTTTGTATGGTTGTGCGCGATGAGCAATCCTGAGTTTTGGGTAGTTTTGTGCCGTGAGCAAATCTGGACAGATTTACATGCTCATTGTTCTGCTGATTCCTTCCAATTTAGAATTGAGTTTGCTCTGAAATTTTTATGGCTTAAAGGTTGGACTGTTACCTATAACTTTTATGTTGTAAACTTTTACCAATTCAAACTGAAAATAGGGTTAAAAATTCTATCTTTACAACTTGTCGGAATTTCATCTAGTCTGGACACAGTTTGGCAAAACATAGATCAGTCCATGCACACTCCATGGAAATTGATGATCTTAGTCTCGTTGGAAAGATAACAACTTTCTCTATAACTTTTCCTGAGTGCATATTTTTGAGATTCTAACTGTAACATGTCCGAAACTAGCAATCTTTACAGCCCTTAGAATCTGTCAGAAAAACATATTCGGCAGTTCTCACCAAATAATTCACCATAAATCACACATTGGGAATTTCCTCTTGAAATTTTAACTGTGACTCCACACCACATATATCTACAACTTTTATTTGTATTGTATGGGCATGTTTGATACAAATATTTGGAGCATTATGCCTCTGTTTGGGGCTGTCCTGTTATTTCCAGGAATTGGGTGGCATGAATGTGTTGTTTGTGTTCAATTATGGATGTCCATGTTTTGCGGCATCATTATATGATTGTTACATGATTCACCAGTTGTTTATTTTGCCACCTCATGTTCATAAAGTTGTTAATTTTCATTTATGTTCAATATCTTGGTGATTTAATTGTTGGTAACAATGTTGGCCTTCAAGAGGCGCTGATGTGGGGAAAAGAAAGAAAGTTTGGATATGATGTTATTAGGACACGAACGGTGGAGTGCACGGCCATGGACAAAGTTGTCACGGTAGGAGGCGGGAGGAGTCGCCGTGGACAACCTCTTGATACCATTAGGTGGCTCCACGTGATAACGGAGTAGTCACGATACACTTGCACGCCGGCTCATTCATGGGATCCCCATTGCATTGCATTGCATCTCATAGCAATTGCCTTGTGTTTCATATGCATCATGGCATCATTGAGCATTATGTGTGACTTGTGGTTATAGATGTGAATGTTGCTTTGTATGTATGATTGTTGCCATGAATGTGTGAATTGCTTGAGATGGGTGCATATTGGACAAGTGGGGTGGGTTGCCTTCATTTGTGGCAGTTAAGTAAGTGGAAATGAGTTGGGTTCCATGTTACCAGTTTCCTTAGTTTACTATTATCACTTATTGCTCATCATAAATGTTGTACTTGTTACTTGTTGTCTCTTGTACATTATGCTAGTATGTACACCTTGCATGTTGCACGTGCACGCTCCCACATGCTCATAACTATAGTTGTCACTTCCTCTATTGCAGTATATGTTTATGCCATGTCATACACTCTGCCTGCTCACGTGCACTTTTTCCACGCTTCATATAAGGGCTAGTTGGGGTATGGTATTCCTCCTGGGTCACGCGTTGACGTGCCCCACCGTTGACTTTTCAGGTTCAGAGGTTGGAGTTGGTTGGTGGCAGTGAGGTGGACTAGTGGAGTTCTGTGGATGAGTTAGATTGGGATGGCGAGGGGAGAGGAAAGAGCGTTGTACTTTTGGGGTTTTGTTTGGGTAGTGACGAGATGTTTATGATGGATGTATGTACCGATGGATGATGTATATAAATCAGACCTTTCTTTGCGTTTAGTTGTTGTGCAGCTTTCCTCTGTGTTACTTTCTGTGTTACGTCAATGGTTGTTTGGTTGTGTTTAGGAACATTACAGGTACTATCCCAGCAGTGCGCAATGGACCTGCTTGTGTTGAAATTTTGTATTTTTCTTCGTAGCACCCGACTCTTCAGGAATACCTGATACGGATTCGTACTTATTGGCTATCCTGGGGAGCGGGGCGTTACACCAATGCCTATCCCGAGTCAAGATGGGCATCGAGCATATTCTCCCCGAACCCTGTCAGCCTGTTAGGGCAACTCAGCCTTTGCCTCGAAGTGCCAATAGGCCACAAAGATCAGGGAGGCACCAGGGATGATCGCTGCCTGTTAGCGAGGAGCATTACCGACGCGCGGGTACCATCCAGGTTCAAGGTGCTGACCTTGGATAAATACAACAGTACGGGGGACCTGGAGGACCATGTGATGGACTACGAAGGAGACATGGCGTTCTAGGGGCTGACTACACCCTGCTTTGTCGTGGCTTCTACTCCACCCTCCAAAAGTCTGCCAAGAATTGGTACCACAACTTCTCCACTCGCTCCATCAGCAACTTACAGAACCTCGCCCAAAAATTCTGCAAGCAATTTATGGCTGGTCGACAAATAAAGCCAGACTCGGAGCTTCTGTTCAATGTGATACAGAAGCCGAATGAATCCCTAAGGAGCTACATGTGATGCTTCAACGTCGATAGGCTGAATGTGGAGAGCTGCCCTTAGATGGTCGTGAAAATGGGCCTGAAGAAAGGGCTCTGACAAAGGCACCTAAAGAAGTCATTGCACAACGAACCCGCGAAGGACCTCACTGATGTAATAGCCTCGGTGAAGTGTTACATGCTGACAGAAGAGGCGTTAGTAGTGGAGGAAGGAGGTCTCCCCACAAAAGCCAAGCTGGGCTCCAAACGGGATGAAAGCAAGCACCGCAAGTCGAAAGACCATAAGCAGGAGAAGAAGACAAGGGGAAAGCAGTGCAAGGAGGAAGCACAACCCCCCAGGCTAAACGCTACTCAGAAATCCGTCCTAACACAAGCTCATAAATATGGCCATATTAGCAAGCTACCACCGAAGATAAAGGGTAGTAGAAGGGACAAGGAAAAACCAGCGGATCAGTCGCGGGCACCAGAAGAACTTTATCGACGCCTCAAAGACAACCCTCAGAGGGGGACGTCCAAACAGATAGACAAAGGAAAAAAAGGTGAACGTCGTCCAGACCGCTTTGCGCATTATCGAGTGAGAAGGCAGGATAATCAGCCGCAGCTCCTGCCCCCAGGCGAGACTAGCTCGTCATTATCTTCCCCACTTTTTCCCTTTCTAATGTATTCCTGGTTCAGAGAATGAAATGCAAGTTTGCACTGAAGCAACCATTTTTCTTCCTGCTCTGCCACACCGGACCTCACAATCGACCATAAGGCCGGGGCAACTCCCCCAGCAAGTCGATCACTCTGATCGCTCGTAAGGCTGGGGGAAACTATCCCAGCAGGCCGATCGCTTCGATCTTCTGTAAGGCTGGGGGTAACTCCCCCAGCGGGCCGATCACTTCGATCGTCCGTAAGGCCGGGGGCAACTCCCCTGCAGGCCGGTCGCCCCGATCGTCTGTAAGGCTGTAAGAAACTCCCCCAACAGGACAGTCACAAAAATCGACCATAATACTGGGGACAACTCCCCAAGCAGGCCAATCACTCCGATCACCCGTTAGGCTGGGGGCAACTCCCCCAGCAGGCAGATCGCTCCGATCGACCATAAGGCTGGGGGCAACTACTCCAGCAGGCCGAACACCCCAATCGCTCGTAAGGCTGGGGGAAACTCCCCCAGCAGGATAATCACAATGATCACCTTTAAGGCTGGAGGCAACTCCCCCAGCAGGCCAATCGCTTCGATCGACCGTTAGGCTGAGGCAACTCCCCCAGCAGGACGATCGCTCCGATCATCGACCGTAAAGCTGGGGGCAACTCCCCTGGTAGGTTGATCGCTCATGATTGACTATAAAGCTAGGGGTAACTCCCCTAACAGGTTGATCACTCTAATCTCCCATAAGGCTGGGGCAACTCTCCCATCAAGCCGATCGCTCTGATTGACTATAAGACTAAGGGCAACTCCCCCAACAGGTCGATCGCTCCGATCGCCCGTAAGGCTGGGGGCAACTCCCCCAGTAGGCCGATCGCTCTGGTCCCCCGTAAGGCTGGGGGCATCTCCCCCAGTAGGCCGATAGCTCCGATCGCCCGTAAGGCTGGGGCAACTCCCCCAGGAGGCCGATCGCTCTGGTCGTTCGGAATGCTGGGGCAACTCTCCCAGCAGGCCGATCGCTTCGATCGGCCTGCTGGGGGAGTTGATTGACCATAAGGGTTGGGGTAACTCTCACAGCAGGACGATCACTACGATTGCCCAGAAGGCTAGGGAAAACTCCCCCAGCAGGCCGATCATTCCGATCGACCATAAGGCTGGGGCAACTCCCCCCAGCAGGCCGATCACTCTGATCGCCCGTAAAGCTGGGGCAACTCCCCCAGCAGGCCGATCGCTCACAATCGCCCGTAAGGCTGGGAGTAACTCCCCCAATAGGCAGATCGCTCTGATCGACCTTAAGGCTGGGGACAACTCCCCCAGCAGGTGGATCGCTCCGATCGACCATAAGGCTGGGGCAACTCCCCCAACAGGACGATCGCTCCGATCGCCCGTAAGGCTGGGGACAACTCCCCTAGCAGGCCGATCACAACGATTGACCATAAGGCCGGGGACAACTCCCCCAGCAGACCGATCACTCCGATCGACCATAAGGCTGGGGGCAACTCCCCGGTAGGCCGATCACTTTGATTGCCTGCAACGCTGGGGGTAACTCCCCCAGCATGAAGTTTGCTCACGATTAACCATAAGGCTGGGGGCAACTCCCTCATAGGACGATCGCTCTGATCGCCCGTAAGGCTGGGGCAACTCCCTCAGTAGGCCGATCGCTCCGATCATCCATTAGGCTGGGGCGACTCCCCCAGTAGGTCGATCGCTCCAATCGTTCGAAAGGCTGGGAGAAACTCCCCCATCAGGCCGATTACTCCAATCGACCAAAAGGCTTGGGGTAACTCCCCCGGCAGGCCGATCGCTCCGATCGCTCTTAAGGCTGGGCAACCCCCCAGCAGGTCGATCACTACGATCGTCCACAATGCTGGGGCCATTCCACCAGCATGCCAATCACCTCAATAGGACAATGACTCCACCGACAAACAGAAAGCCTCCAGCTACTCAAAACCAACGAGCCGCCTTGGCATGAACAGCGGGAGGGGGCCAACAAAGAGTCAGCGGCACAATCCCAGAAAACACTTGACAAAAATACGGAAGCACACAAAAAGGTAAAAAATTCAGAGGAAAGGAGTTATCTTTTGCATTCAAAAAAGTTTCTTTTTTACAAGGAAGGGGACAAAACAGGGGACATCACCTACGATGTTGGGGCCCACAAAGAGGCATCCCCAGGGGCCTCACCTTGGCCCGATTGAACGGGCTTCTCGAGGCCAGCTGGGGGATGGGTAAGCGTCTGCCGGAACTGCTCCACGAACCTCAGAAACCCGTCCTGAAAGGCCCCTGCGATCCTCAAGGCCAGGATGTCTTCATTGGCCTGGAATGCCCCAGGAGGGACTCTGCGATCCTCGGTGCCAGGACCTCCTCGTAACCCCTCTCCACCTCCTCGACGAGTCGGGCAGGGTTTGCTTGTCACAGGGCACCCAGCTCGGCACAAATCTCGTTCCTCTCCTGACGGAATGTCTCCTCTGCCTCCTGAGCGGATCTCTCGGCGACCGCCAGAGCCTCCTTCAAGCTCCTCACCTTGGATGTGACCTCGTCGACCCAACATTGCAAACGACGAGCCTCCAAACGGGCCTATTTGGCTTCCTTCTAGCCCACCTCAGCCCTCAGGCACTCTTGTGACAAGGCCACCTGGAGACCGTCCACCCGCTCCAAGCAGCGTTATGCCTCTACGGCCATCGTGGCAGCCTGCATGACAGAAAAGATAAGCAAAGACCACCGCAAAACAGAGTTGGAAGTAAGAGAAAGACCGACCTGATGGATCTGCCACACCAGGGAGTTTACTAAGCGATCGGGGCAGACCCTCTCCAAAAAAGAGCAGTCCATCGGGAGGACGGAGCCATACGCTAGCTAGACGGTCACTTCTCGATCGGTGAAGACCGATCCTCTGGATGGGACCTCCGAAAAAGCCTCAAACATGGACAGGGTGCCCCTGCACCAACCGGAGACTGCTCAACGAGGCTGGCAAAGGTGATCACCTCCTCTAACGGGAGGGTCGCCCCCGAGATGATCAGCGAGTCAAGCACCTTCGAGGGCCTGCTCTCCCCTGCTATCTTCTTCTTCTTCTCTTCTGGCCCTATAGACTTCGAAGGAGGGTGCTTTCTTTCTCCCCTGCAGCTCCCAGCCAGGATTCAGTAGTAATCGGTGCCCCTGGTGGTCCCTCAACACAGGCAAAACCGTGGTTATCACCGGCCAAGTTTCCCGTCGCGGGGGAATCGACAACAACCCGAGGCGGTGGCACTTCGAGTTCTGCATCCAATGGTGGGAGAATTCCAACCGGACAGCGTCATGATGACCTTCATTCGATTCCATTGCCTCGACTGACGCACCTGTCAAATCCAACGAATTACATCCCTTGGACCAAACCGTCAGAATCCGAACGGCCCAAGTGACGGGGGAAATTAATACGGCCCTTCCAGTATGGGCCAGGATCGAATGGCCCAAGCCTGTGTCGCAAACCCCTGGGCTTGGGGAGAACGAAGCCCCCACAAAAAATCAGAGGCCGGCATCGGACCGAAGCGGACACAACTTTTGACCCACGCCATCAAGAGTTAACCGCTCCCCTTAAAGCGTGCCCCCTTAATCACCATTAAGGGGCCCCATTACATCCACCTTCATGACCCATGAAGGCGCCATTAAAGGGCAGATGACCAGGGCGAGATGGGGGGACGTCGAGGAGATGTGGCTGGGGAAGACTCCTATAAAGTGACTCGAGGAACAATGTGCAAAAGGACACTTCCTAGTACCCAAAACACTGAGGTATTGCTCTTACACGACCTTGTCTTCCACCTTATAATTCTCCTCCACAGCTCGGCTCGAGGACTTGTGTATCGGCCTCCCCGTGAGCCATACCGATCCCACCAAGCATACTTCAAATCTGTTCTAACTTAGGCATCGGAGGGGATTTAGTCGGAACCAAGGTCCGACCCCCCTAACGAGCTTTGTCGTCTGTCCATGTCAAGTAAGATGCAGTCGCGCCCAGGCTACCCTTCAGCACCCAACCAGCCTGGAGTCGAACGTGCTCACCTCGAGCTCGCTTATCTCCACCCCCTATGGAGGTAGTCACCTTGCCAAGGGTCCTCTTCGGCATGCCGACACTCTGACCTACACGCTCTTTGCCGAAGCCAAACAAGCTGTGCCCATCTCTCGGAAGCCATGTGCACCACGCGTGATAGCGTTGACCTCCGGTCCTCCGGTCAATCAATCCGTAGTGAGAAAACACCCTGAAACACCAGTAAAATGTGACTTCTTTCGCTCGTTCGAATTAAAACCAGGGTTCTAAATTCTGCCCAAATGCCTCCTTTCGATCTCCGCTGCATGCTCATCTTCTCGGCGATCCTCTGGCTGCTCCTAATTGTCTACAGCGAGTGGCAGGAAACGAACGTGGAGGTGCGGTTCACCGACATTGACAACTCCGTGTTCTCCAATGCTGCTGACTTAGTATTAAAGGGGAGGTCTTCGTTCGAGAGATCGACGTACAGATACTCCCCGTTACTCCCCGATGTTGGTTTTCGTGCTTGTCCCTAATTTGTTGTTGCATCGATCGTGGGGCAAAATCCTCTTTTCTTCTACTGGTATGTGATATTCTTTATAAAAAATTGATTAGTTGAGAAAGCTTCAATTGAGGCATTGGTCTTTTATTTTAGTGACAATTTTTCGTAATCATGTCGATGTCCTGAAAGTTTTAATTATAGTCTTTGTTTGCTACATTGAGATATTATTTTACGTCTATCTTATTTTCATTCTCAAATAATCAATTATTTTTATAATTATAGTCTGAGGAGATCTTTGCTGGAGCAGTAAGAGAGGTGAATGAGGAAACTGGTGTAAGTATCAGTAGCATCTGCCATTTTTTCTTCCTCTTCTTTTTTAATTTCTCTGCTGAATATTATCTCACTTGAAATGAATCTTTGTGTTTGCTTAATAATAAAATGCTAACTTTATCTTAATTTCTGTTGCAGATTGATACAAAATTCGTTGAAGTGATTGCTTTTCGGTAATTTCAATGTCCTTACCATCTAATTGACTCTAAAAAGTTTCTAGAACCAGAATTTTTGCTCATTTAAATATAAGCGCATTTGACTCAATGAATGAATGCCACAAATTTTGCGCCCCTAGAACCAGAAGAAGCGCTTTCAAATAAATTATTGGGTTTTTGCTAGTAATATGTTTGCTTAACTTTTTATGGTAGTATATATGTCGTTAAATATTATTCTGCCCAGGCATTAAACCCAGATCTATATGGAGGTGCTTTTGGTTCAGATGGTGAAAAATATAATTAATTGTCCAAGAAATTATCGAGTTTGGAACTTCTGTACGAATTGCAGGTTTCGTTTCTGAAGCCATATTGGTTTGCCCCTTCATATACTTTATTTTTAAAAAAACCGCTGCTTGAGTTTTATACTTGTTTAATTTAATATATTAATTTATTTTTTAATCTTTAGTTTTATTTTATAGGTAGTGAGAGGAATATTGGAATTAGCACCAGGCATGTAGACTGCAGGATATAAAAGTATTAATAAAACCGGAGGGCTTTGTGTTGCCGACGAAGTTCAGTCAGGATTTGCACGCACAAGGAGCCATTTCTGGGGATTTGAGGGGCACGTGTGGTGCCTGATATAGTTACAATGGCAAAGATGCATTTTTAATTCTTACAACTAATATCGATAAGAATAACAGTAATTTGTTCTCTGTTCAATAGCTTAATCTTTTGGATTAAATATGTTTTCAACTACTCAACTATAGTTTCACCAATATAATTAATTGTGGGTATCTCTCAATCTCTCTTCTTAAGAAATATTAAAACCATGACTGCATATAACTGCAAAACTTAAATCTAATCTTAGGTTGATTGGTTTCTTGTGAGATATCAGCAGGGTATTGGAAATGGGATACCAATCGGGGTGGTGATCACAACTCCAGATATCGTTGAGGTCATAACATGCATGAGCTATTTTAATACATTTGGTGGCAATCCCACCTGCACTACTGGAGGCCTTGCTATTGTTAGAGTACTTGAGAAAGAACAGCATCAAGAGAATGCATTTGTCGTGGGTTCCTAATTGAAACATCACCATCGAGGCCCTCCAAGAGAAGCACGAAAGTAAGCTTTCATTCTCGCAGATTCTATGTTTATGCAACACTATTTCATGAGTAAGTTTAATTAAGTTACCAGCTGATCCATGATAAATAATCTATTTTCTCTGTGTTTTTATGTCTCAAGCATTTGATCAATGGTCTTCAATTTAGTGATGGAACAGAAATCATATTGATTGCTTGATATTACTAGATACCTTGTTCAATCCTATGCACATTAAATTCTTAATATGCTCTTAATATGAAAATATTAAAGATATTTGTGCAATTTTTTCTTTTTATTTAACTTGGTTTCTATATTTCCTTTCTGTAAAAATCATAATCATGCTGGAGAAACAATGCTTTTAAACTTGACTGCTCTAATTCTTAACTGGTTCTTTCCATAGTCATTGGGGATGTGAGGGGAAGAGGCCTGATGATGGGAGTTGAATTGGTCTCGGGCTGCCAATTGAAAACTCCAGCTAAAGCCGAAATCTTGCATGGTATGGATCAGATGAAAGGTATAACCCCCTTTATAAAATAAATAAATTAGAGCATGCAATTTTTGTATAACAACCTTCAATCATATTGAAAAACAAATGTTGGCCCTTAATGAAAATAATTGTCGTGTTATATATCAATTTGACAGAAATGGGAGAGCTAGTTGGCAAGGGTGGATTCTATGGAAATGTATTCAAAATAACACCGCATCGCTGCTTCACAAAGGAAGATTTTGGTGAGTATTAGATTTTCGCTGATGCATAAATAATCAGTTCAATGTTGTAGATTCATTTGTCTCCATATCAATGAGAGTCCATTTTATCTTCATATATGTCTATATCTGGTTATGTTATGATACCGGCTTATAACTGTATTCGCATTGCTTTGTGCCAAGCTTACTAATCTTCCTTGTGCTCATGTTTTCTTTTTGTAGGGGCTAGAGACAAGCAATGCTAAAGAAGGAACAGAGTCAGGGATGAAACTGGCCGTCAAGCTCGAGACCAAGGGGCTCAAAGTGCATCCCTGATGTGTCTCAATGAACCATCAAGCTCTTCATGCAATCGGTGGTAGAATCCGATGACAGTTTTTCCGGTGGTGGCAAAGACAACAACTATCATAAATGATATTATATTCAAAAAAAATTATTAACACTTGTTCTTTTTCTTTCAAGAAATTAATGATATGAATTATTTAACTGCTGAAGTTTGTGTAATTAATACAAGGATATTATTTTCAAATGAAATTATTTTACGACTCAATCAAATTGAGCATATCGAAAATTCAATTAGGATCAATTGAATGAAATGGCATGAGATCTCATTTGCTAATTTATTGTATACGATATATGTTTATATTAAAAAAATGGCAATGACCTTCGTTATTGCCATTTAGACCAAGCGCGATCTATGGTGAACCTTTAACAGTGCTTGTACTAAAGAAGCGATGTATATTGGAACCTTAGACAGTGCTTGTACTAAACAAGCGTTGTCTAAGGTCCCAGATAGATAGCACTTGTTTATACAAGCACTATCTATGGTGAACGTTTAATAGTGCTTGTACTAAAGAAGCACTTTCTATCTAGGACCTTAGCCAGCGCTTGTACTAAACAAGCGTTGTCTAAGGTCCTAGATAGAAAGTGCTTTTTTAGTACAAGCACTGTCTATGGTGGACCTTAAATAATGCTTTTACTAAAGAAACATTGTCTATTGGGACATTTGACAGCACTTGTACTAAACAAGTATGTCTATGGTTCCAGATAAACAATGCTTTTTTAGTACAAGCGATGTCTATGATGGACCTTTAACATCTCTTTTACTAAAGAAGCACTGTTTATTGGGACCTTTGACGGCGCTTGAAAATCGCTATTAAAACCAGCCTCCCTTTTGCAGCAGCGAGATAAACAACACGTAGAAGTGCGGTTAAAGACCTTATTTAAGCATTTTTAAATGTCCCTTTTGTAGTAGTAAATGATATGATTTAAGCCTAATTTTGTCTTCTCTTATTTTTGCGGATTTTACTTAGCCCTGTATTTTCTGGAAGATGTGGATCTTTTTATTAAATGATATGATTTTTGGCATAGTTTTGTCTTCTCTTATTTTTGGCATAGTTTTGCGGATTTTACTTAGCTTAGAGCTATTTTTGCATTTTCTGGAAGATATGAATCTTTTTATTAAATGATATGATTTTTGGCATAATTTTGTCTTCTCTTATTTTTTTTAAGTTGAAGATGTCGATTTCCATATTTAGAGAATATTTGTTCTGATTTTTCTGAGCTAGGGTCTCTTTTCTACATTTTCTGGAAGATATGGATCTTTTTATTAAATGATATCTTTTTGTCCTAATTTTGTTTTCTCTTATTTTTCAGTTGAAGATGGTGATCTCCATGTTTCAACGGACATTTTGCGGATTTTTTGTGCTCGGAGCTATTTTCTACATTTAATTGAAGATATATATATCTCTTTATTAAATGATATGATTTTTGGCCTAATTTTGTATTCTCCTATTTTTCATTTGAAAATGGCGATTTGTGCCGATTTTTCCGAGCTCGGTGTTATTTTTCTACATTTTCTGAAAGTTATGGATCTTTTTATTAAATGATATGATTTTTGGCCTAATTTTGTCTTCTCTTAATTTTCAGTTGAAAATGGTGATCTCCCGGTTCCCATGGACATTTGTGCGGATTTTTTTGAGCTCCAGCTATTTTTGACATTTTCTGTAAGATATGAATCTTTATATTAATTAATTTGATTTTTATTGCCTAATTTTTATCTTCTCTAATTTTTTTCAATTCAAAATAGCGATCTCCCAAGTCCAATGGATATTTTTGTGGATTTTTCAGAACTCAGGGATATTTTTATACATTTTGGATAAGTTATGGATTTTTTTATTAAATGGCATAATATTTTGGCCTAATTTTGTTGTCTCTTAATTTTTCATAAAAGATGGCGATCTCCCCGTTCCAACGGGCATTTTTATGTATTTTTCTGATCTCCGAGCTATTTTCTAAATTCTGTGTAAGATATGAATATTTAAATTAAATGGTATGATTTTTAGTCAAATTTTGTCTTCTCTTTTTTTAGTTGAAGATGTCGATCTCCCGAGTCCAACGGACATTTTTGCAGAAGTTCTCAGCTCGGAACTATTTTCCAAAGTTCATTCAAGATATGGATCTTAAATTAAATGATATAATTTTTATAAACAAGTTTGTCTTCTCTTATTTTTCAGTTGAAGGTGGCATTCTCCCGGTTTCAACGGACATTTTTACAGATTTTTCTTTCCCATGGGCTATTTTCTAAATTTTCTGGAAGTTATGTATCTTTTTATTAAATGATATGATTTTTGGCCAAATTTTCTCTTCTCTTATTTTTCAGTTTGAAAATGACGATCTCCTAGTTCCAACGGACATTTTTACAGATTTTTCTGAGTTTCGAGCTATTTTATACATCTTCTGTATGATATTAATAATATTATTAATATTATATGATTTTTATAGCCTAATTTTTTCTTCTCTTATTTTTAAGTTGAAGATGGTGATCTCCTGACTCCAACGGACTTTTTTGCAGATTTTTCTGAGATCGGTGCTATTTTTCTATATTTTCGGGAAGTTATGGATATTCTTATTAAATGATATGATATTTAGGCTAAATTTTGTCCTCTCTTTTTTTCGTTGAAGATGGCGATCTCCCGGTTCTAACGGACATTTTTAGGGATTTTCTGATATCCGGGCTATTGTCTAAATTTTCTGTAAGATATGAATCTTTATATTAAATGATACGATTTTAAGCCTAATTTTACCTTCTCTTATTTTCAGTTGAAAATGTCGATCTTCCGGTTCCAACAGACATTTTTGCAGATTTTTCTCAGCTCGAAACTATTTTCAAAAGTTCATGAAGATATGGATCTTTTTATTAATATGATTTTTATAGACTAAGTTGTCTTCTCTTATTTTTAGTTGAAGATGGCGATCTCCTAGTTCCAACGATTTTGTGGATTTCTCTGACCTCGAGGATATTTTCTAAATTTTCTGGAAGATATGGATCTTTTTATTAAATGATATGATTTTTGACCTAAATTTGTCTTCTCTTATTTTTCAGTTGAAGAGGCGATCTCCCGGTTCCAACAGAAATTTTAAGGGATTTTTTGAGCCCCGGGCTATTTTCTTCATTTTCTGAAAGATGTGAATCTTTATATTAAATGATATGATTTTTGACATAATTTTGTCTTATCTTTTTTCAGTTGAAGATGGCGATCTCCCGATTCCAACGGACATTTTGGCGGATTATTCTGCCTGCGGGGCTATTTTCCACATTTTCATGAAGATGTGAATCATTGTATTAAATGATATGATTTTTTCCTAATTGTGTATTCTCTTTTTTTTAAGTTGAAGATGGCGATCTCCTGGTTCCAACAGACATTTTTGCGGATTTTTATGTTATCAGTGCTATTTTCTTCATTTTATGGATGATATGGATCGTTTTATTAAATGATACATTTTTATAGCCTATGTTTCTCTTCTCTTATTTTTTAGTTGAAGATGGTGATTTACCGGTTCCATTGCACATTTTTGCATATTTTTCTTTGGTTTGGGTTATTTTTCTATATTTTCTGGAAAATATGATTCTTTTTATTAATGATATGATTTTTAGCCTAATTTGTCATCCCTTAATTTTTTCATTGAAGATGGCGATCTCTCGGTTCCAACGGACATTTTAAGGGATTTTTCTGAGCTCCGGGCTATTTTTTAAATTTTCTGTAAGATATGAATCTTTATATTAAATGAAATGATTTTTTGTCCTAATTTTGTCTTCTCTTATTTTTTTCAGTTGAAGGTGTCGACCTCTCGATTCCAACGGACATTTTTACAGATATTTATCAGCTCGGAACTATTTTCAAAAGTTCATTGAAGATATGGATCTTTTATTAAATGATATGGTTTTTATATACTAAGCTTGTCGTCTCTTATTTTTCAGTTGAAGATTGCGATCTCCCAGATTCAACGGACATTTTTCAGAATTTTCTGACCTCGAGCCTATTTCTTAGATTTTTTTGGAAATATGTATATTTTTATTAAATGATATGATTTTTGGCCTAATTTGTCTTCTCTTATTTCTCAGTTGAAGATGGCATCTCTCGGTTCCAACGGATATTTTTGCGGATTTTTCTAAGCTGGGAACTATTTTCAAAAGTTCATTGAAGATATGGATCTTTTTTATTAAATGATATGATTTTTATGTAATAAGCTTGCCTTTTATTATTTTTCAGTTGAAGATGGCGATCTCCCGGTTCCAATGGACATTTGTGCGGATTTTTTCTAACCTCGATATTATTTCCTAGATTCTCTGGAAGATATGGATATTTTTATTAAATAATATGATTTTTGGCCTAATTTTGTCATCTCTTATTTTTGGAGGCAGTGATTTCACTGTTCTAACGGACATTTTTGCTGATTTTACTTAGCTCAGAGCTATTTTCTGCATTTTTTAGAAGTTATGAATCTTTTTATTAAATGATATGATTTTTGACATCTTCTATCTTCTGTTATTTTTTCCAGTTGAAGATGGCGATCTCCCTCTAACAGACATTTTTGCTGATTTTTCTGAGCTCATGTCTATTTTCTGTATTTTTTGGAAGAAAAGAATCTTTTTATTAAATGATATCTTTTTGGCTTAATTTTGTCTTCTCTTATTTTAGTTAAAGATGGTGATCTCCCTGTTCCAACGAACATTTTGCGGTTTTTTTATGTTCGGAGCTATTTTCTACATTTTATTTAAGATATGTATCTCTTTATTAAATGATATTATTTTAAGCTTGTCTTCTCATATTTTTCAGTTGAAAATGGCGATTTCACAGTTCCAACGGACATTTGCGCCAGTTTTTCTTAGCTCAGTATTATTTTTCTACATTTTCTGAAAGTTATGGATTTTTATTAAATGATATGATTTTTGGCCTAATTTTGTCTTCTCTTAATTTTTAGTTGAAAATGGTGATCTCCGGGTTCCCACGGACATTTGTGCGGTTTTTTTTGAGGTCCTGCTTTTTTGACATTTTCTTTAAGATATGAATCTTTATATTAATTAATCTGATTTTTATTGCCTAATTTTTATCTTCTCTTATTTTTCTAATTGAAAATAGCGATATCCGAGGTCCAATGGATATTTTGTGGATTTTTCAGAACTCGGGGATATTTTTGTACATTTTGGAGAAGTTATGGAACTTTTTATTAAATCGCATAATATTTTGGCCTAATTTTGTTGTCTCTTAATTTTTCATAGAAGATGGCGATCTCCCGGTTCCAACGGGCATTTTTATGTATTTTCTGAGCTCCGTCTATTTTCTAAATTTCCTGTAAGATATGATTATTTAAATTAAATGATATGATTTTTAGCCGAATTTTGTCTTCTCTTTTTTTAGTTGAAGATGTCGATCTCCCGAGTCCAACGGACATTTTTGCAGAGGTTCTCAGCTCGGAACTATTTTCAAAGTTCATTGAAGATATGGATCTTTAATTAAATGATATGATTTTTATAGACTAAGTTTGTCTTCTCTTATTTTTCAGTTGAAGGTGGCGTTCTTCTAGTTTCAACGGACAATTTTACAGATTTTTATTTGCCTGGGGCGTTTTTCTAAATTTTCTAGAAGATATGTATCTTTTTATTAAATGATATGATTTTTGGCCAAATTTTCTCCTCTTATTTTTTCAGTTGAAAATGGCGATCTCCTAGTTCCAACGGACATTTTTGCAGATTTTTTTGAGTTCCGAGCTATTTTATACATTTTCTTTATGATATTAATATTATTATTAATATTATATAATTTTATAACCTAATTTTTTTCTTCTCTTATTTTTAAGTTGAAGATGGCGATCTTCCGACTCCATGGACATTTTTGCGGATTTTTCTGATATCAGTACTATTTTTGTATATTTTCGGGAAGTTATGGATCTTCATATTAAATGATATGATATTTAGGCTAAATTTTGTCCTCTCTTATTTTTTTCGTTGAAGATGGCGATCTCCCGGTTCCAACGGACATTTTTAGTGATTTTCTGATATCCGGGCTATTTTCTAGCCCAATCTTTATATTAATTGATATGATTTTTGTAGCCTAATTTTTATCTTCTCTTATTTTTCAGTTGAAAATGGCGATCTCCTGGGTCCAACGGATATTTTTGCAGATTTTTCAGAACTCGGGTATATTTTTATACATTTTCGAGAAGTTATGGATCTTTTTATTAAATGACATGATATTTTAGCCTAATTTTGTTGTCTCTTAATTTTTCATTAACGATGGCGATCTACCTGTTCCAATGAGAATTTTTATGTATTTTTTGAGCTATGGGCTATTTTCAAATTTTTTTGGAATATTTGAATATTTATATTAAATGAAATGATTTTAACCAAATTTTGTCTTCTCTTTTTTAGTTAAACATGTCGATCTCCCGGTTCCAACATACATTTTTGCATATTGTTCTCAGCTTGGAACTATTTTCCAATGTTCATTGAAGATATGGATCTTTAATTAAATGATATGATTTTTATAGACTAAGTTTATCTTCTCTTATTTTTCAGTTGCGGTTCCAACGGACATTTTTACGGATTTTTCTTTCATCGGGGATATTTTCTAAATTTTCTGGAAGATATGCATCTTTTAATTAAATGATATGATTTTTGGCCAATTTTTCTCTTCTCTTATTTTTCAGCCGAAAATGGCAATCTCATAGTTCCAACGAACATTTTTGTGGATTTTTCTGAGTTTTGAGCTATTTTATACATTTTCTATATGATATTAATATTAATATTAATATTATATGATTTTTATAACCTAATTTTTTCTTCTCTTATTTTTAAGTTGAAGATGGCGATCTCCCGACTCCAACGGACATTTTTGTGGATTTTTCTGAGATCGATGCTATTTTTCTATATTTTCGGGAAGTTATGGATCTACTTATTAAATTATATGATCTTTAGGCCAAATTTTATACTCTAGTATCTTTTTCGTGGAAGATGGCGATCTCCTAGTTCAACGGACATTTTAAGGGATTTTTCTGATATCCTGGTTATTTTCTAAATTTTTTGTAAGATATGAAACTTTATATTAAATGATATGATTTTAAGTCTAATTTTGCCTTCTCTTATTTTTCAGTTGAAGATGTCGATCTCCCGGTTCCAACAAACATTTTTGCGGATTTTTCTCAGGTCGGAACTATTTTCAAAAGTTCATGAAGATATGGATCTTTTTATTGATATGCTTTTTACAGACTAAGTTTGTCTTCTCTTATTTTTAGTTGAAGATGGCGATCTACTGGTTCCAACGGATATTTTTATGGATTTCTCTGACCTTGAGGATATTTTCTAAATTTTCTAGAAGATATGGATCTTTTTATTAACTGATATGATTTTTGACCTAATTTTGTCTTCTCTTATTTTTCAGTTGAAGATGGCGATCTCCCGGTTCCAACGAAAATTTTAAGGGAGTTTTCTGAGCGCTGGGCTATTTTCTATATTTTTTGAAAGATTGATAGGATTTTTGACATAATTTTGTCTTATCTTATTTTTCAGTTGAAAATGGCGATCTCCCGGTTCCAAACGACATTTTGGCGTATTATTCTGACCTCGGGGCTATTTTCTACATTTCATGAAGATATGAATCCTTATATTAAATGAAGTGTTTTTGGCCTAATTTTGTATTCTCTTATTTTTTAGGTTGAAGATGGCGATCTCACAGTTTCAATGGACATTTTTGCAGATTTTTATGTGCTCATTGCTATTTTCTACATTTTATAGAAGATATGGATCTTTTTATTAAATGATATATTTTTATAGCCTACGTTTCTCTTCTCTTATTTTTTTAGTTGAAGATGGATTTACCGGTTCCAATGTAGATTTTTCTTAGGTTGGGGCTATTGTTCTACATTTTCTGGAAAATATGATTCTTTTATTAATGATATGATTTTTAGCCTAATTTTTCATCTCCTTTTTTTCGTTGAAGGTGTCGATGTCCCGGTTCGAACTGACATTTTAAGGGATTTTTCTGAGCTCTGGGCTATTTTCTAAATTTTCTGTAAGATATGAGTCTTTATATTAAATGAAATGATTTTTATCCTAATTTTGTCTTCTCTTATTTTTCAGTTAAAGATGTCGATCTCTCGGTTCCAATGGACGTTTTTGTGGATTTTTCTCAGCTGGGAGCTATTTTCAAAAGTTCATTAAAGATAAGAATCTTTTTATTAAATGATATGGTTTTTATATACTAAGCTTGTCTTCTCTTATTTTTTTAGTTGAAGATGCCGATCTCCTGGCTCCAACGGACATTTTTGCGGATGTTTTTGACCTCGAGACTATTTCCTAGATTTTCTGGAAGATATGGATATTTTTATTAAATGATATGATTTTTGGCCTAATTTTGAATTCTCTTATTTTTCAGTTCAAGATGGCGATCTCTCGGTTCCAACTGACATTTTTGAGGATTTTTCTGAGCTCTGGACTATTTCTATATTTTCTGTAAGATATGAATCTTTATATTAAATGATATGATTTTTATAACCTAATTTTGTCTTCTCTTTTTTCAGTTGAAAATGGCGATCTCCCGATTAAAACTGAATTTTTTGCGGATTTTTCTGAGTTCGGAGATATTTTTCAACATTTTCGGGAAGTTATGGATGTTTTTATTAGATGTTATGATTTTTGGCCTAATTTTGTCTTCTCTCATTCTTTAAGTTGAAGATGGCGATCTCCCAATTCTAACTGACATTTTTGCAGATTATTCTAACCTCGGAGTTATTTTTTAAATTTTCTAGAATATATGGATCTTTTTATTAAATTATATGATTTTTGGCCTAAGTTTGTCTTCGCTTATTGAAGATGGCGATCTCCCGGTTCCAACAGACATTTTTGCGGATTTTTATGAACTCAGTTCCATTTTCTATAATTTTTGGAAGATATGGATCTTTTTATTAAATGATATGTTTTTATAGTCTATGTTTCTCATCACTTATTTTTCAGTTGAAGTTGGCAATAAATCGGTTCCAATGCACATTTTTGCAGATTTTTCTTAGCTTGGGGTTATTTTTCTACATTTTCTGGAAAATATGTATCTTTTTATGAAATGTTATCATTTTTGGCCTAAGTTTGTCTTCACTTTTTCAGTTGAAGATGGCGATCTCTCAGTTCCAACAGACATTTTGAGGATTTTTTATGCTTAGGGCTATTTTCTATATTTTCTGTAAGATATTGATTTTTATATTAAATGATATGATTTTTATAGCCTAATTTGTCTTCTCTTATTTTAAGTTGAAAATGGCGATCTCCCGGTTCCAACGGACATTTGCGGATTTTTCTCAGTTCGGTGCTATTTTTCTACATTTTCGGAAAGTTATGTATCTTTTTATTAGATGATATGATTTTTTTACCTCATTTTTTATTCTCTTATTTTTTAGTTGAAGACGGCGATCTATCGATTCCAATGGACATTTTTGCAGATTTATCTGACCTCGGGGATATTTTCTAAATTTTCTAAAAGATTTTGATCTTCTTATTAAATGATATGATTTTTGGGCCTAATTCTGTCTTCTCTTGTTTTTTTTCAGTTGAAGATGACGATCTCCCCATTCCAACGGACATTTTTACTCACTTTTTGAGCTCGGTGCTATTTTATACATTTTATTAAATGATATTTCAATTTTTATTAAATGATATGATTTTTATAGCTACCGTTTGTCTTCTCTTATCTTTTTTCCCATTGAAGATGGCGATGTACCGGTTCCGACGAATATTTTTGCTGATTTTTCTTAAATTTGTGCAATTTTTCTTCATTTTCTGGAAGATATGGTCCTTTTTATTAAATTATACAGTTGTAGGCCAAATTTTTTTGTCTTCTTTTTTTCAATTGAAGATGGCGATCTTCCAGTTCCAACGGACAATTTGAGGGGATTTTTCTGAGCTCTGTGCTATTTTCTACATTTTCTGTAAGATATAGATCTTTTTTATTTAATAATATGATTTTATAGCCTAATTTTGTATTCTCTTATTTTTCAGTTGAATATGGCCATATTCCGGTTCAAACATAAAAATTTTACGGATTTTTCTGAGCTTCGGTCTATTTTTCAACATTTTATGAAGATATGGATCATTTTATTGATATGATTTTTTGACCTAATTTTGTGTTCTCTTTTTTAAGCTGAAGATGCCCATATCTCGGTTCCAACAGACATTTTTACGGATTTTTCTGATCACGAGCCTATTTTTCTACATTTTATGGAAAATATTTATCTTTCTATTAAATGATATGATTTTTGGCCTAATTTTGTCTTTCCTTATTTTTTTAGCGGAAGATGTTGATCTCTCAATTCCAACGGACACTTTTGCGGATTTTTCTGACATCGAGGCTATTTTCTACATTTTCTGGAAGATAAGTATTTTTCTTAAATCATTTGATTTTTTGGCCTAAGTTTGTTTTCTTTTATATTTCAGATGAAAATGGCGATCTCCCAGTTCCAACGAATATTTTTATGGATTTTTTCTGAGCTCCAGGTTATTTTCTACATTTTCTGTAATATATAAATCTTTATATTAAACGACATGCTTTTATTGCTGATTGTATCTTCTCTTATTTTTCAGTTGAAGAACCGAAACTCCCTGTTCAAATGGATATTTTTTTGCTAATTTTACTTAGCTCGAAGCTATTTTCTGTATTTTCTAGAAGATGTGGATCTTTTTATGAAATGATATGATTTTTAGGATAATTTTGTCTTCTCTTATTTTTAGTTGAAGATGGCGTTCTCCTTGTTACAAGGACATTTTTGTAGATTTTACTTAGCTCAAAGCTATATTCTGCATTTTCTGGAAGATGTGGATCTTTTTATTAAATGATATGATTTTTGGCATAATTTTGTCTTCACTTATTTTCAGTTGAAGATGACGATCTCCCTGTTCCAACGGACATTTTTGCGGCTTTTTCTTAGCTCGGGACTATTTTTCGCATTTTATGTAAGATATGAATCATTTTATTAAATGATATCATTTTTTGGCCTAATTTGCTTCTCTTATTTTTCAGGTGAAGATGGCCATCTCCATTTCCAATGGACATTTTTGCGGATTTTTTTGACCTCGAGGCTATTTTGTACATTTTATAGAAGATATGAATGTTTTTTATTAAATCATTTGATTTTTAAGCCTAAGTTTATCTTCTCTTATATTTCAGCTGAAGATGACGATCTCTCGGTTCCAACAGATAGTTTTGTCATTCGATTTTTAGGACTAATTTTGTCTTCACTTATATTTCAGCTGAAGATACGACTCCGGGTTCCATCAGACATTTTTGTGGATTTTTCTAAGCTCCAGGCTATTTTCTACATTTTCTGGAAGATAAGGATATTTATATTAAATGATATTATTTTTGGCCTAATTTTGTCTTCTCTTATATTTCAGATGAAGATGGTGATCTCTCGATTCCAACGGACATTTTTGCAGATCTTTCTGAGCTCCAGCCTATTTTCTATATTTCTAGTAAGATATGAATCTTTATAATAAATGATATGATTTTTACAGCATAATTTTGTCTTCTCCTATTTTTAAGTTGAAGATGGTGATCTCCTGGGTCAAACAGATATTTTTGTGGATTTTACGTAGCTCTGTAATTTCTGGAACATGGGGAAATTTTTACTAAATGGTATGATTTTTGGCATGATTTTGTCTTCTCTTATTTTTCAGTTGAAGACAACGATCTCATTGTTCTAACAGACATTTTTACGGAATTTACTTAGCTCAGAGCTATTTTCTGTATTTTCTAGAAGATATGAATCTTTTTATTAAATGATATGATTTTTGCCATAATTTTGTCTTTTTGTCTTCTCTAATTTTTTTTCATTTGACGCTGTCGATCTCCCCGTTCCAACAACCATTTTTGCTGATGTTTCTGAGCTCGGGTTTATTTTATGCGTTTTCTGGAAGATATGAATGTTTTTATTAAATGATATCATTTTGGCCTAATTTCTTCTTCTTCTATTTTTTCAGTTTAAGATGGTGATCTCCCTGTTCCCCGGACATTTTGGCGGATTTTTCTATGCTCAGAGCTATTTTCTACATTTTATTAAGGATATGTATCTTTTATTACATGCTATGATTTTTTCACCAAATTTTGTCTACTCTTATATTTCTGTTAAAAATGACGATCTCCCGGTTCCAACGAACATTTGTGCTGATTTTTCTGAGCTCGGTATATATTTTTCTACATTTTTGGAAGTTATGGATCTTTTATTGATATGATATTTTGTGCTAATTTTGTCTTCTCTTATTTTTAGTTGAAAATGGCGATCTCTCGGTTCTAATGGACATCTGTACGGATATTTCTGAGCTCCGTGATATTTTCTACATTTTTGTAAGTAGTGAATCTTTATATTAATTGATATGATTTTTATACCCTAATTTTTGTCTAATCATATTTTTCTGTTGAAAATGGCAATCTCCCGTGTCCACCGAACATTTTTACGGATTTTTCAGAGCTCGGGTCTATTTTATACATTTTCGGCATGTTGTGGATCGTTTTATTAAATGTCATGACTATTTGGCCTAATTTAGTTGTCTCTTATTTTTTTGTTGAAGATGGCGATCGCCTGGTTCCAACGGGCATTTTTAGGGATTTTTCTGAGCTCTGCACTATTTTCTAAATTTTCTGTAAGATATGGATATATATTTAATGGTATGATTTTTAAGTCTAATTTTGTTTTCTCGTATTTTTTAGTCGAACGTGTCAATCTCACAGTTCCAATGTAGATTTTACTTAGCTCGGAGCTATTTTCTGTATTTTCTGGAAAATGTGGATCTTTTTCTTAAATGATATAATTTTTGACATATTTTTGGCTTATCTTTTCTTTAGTTGAAGTTGGGGGTCTCTCTGTTCTAAAAGACATTTTTGCGGATTTTACTTAGCTCGGAGCTATTTTCTGCATTTTTTGGAAGATATGGATCTTTTTATTAAATGATATGATTTTGGCATAATTTTGTATTCTCTTAGTTTTAATTCGAAGATGTGGATCTCCCTGTTCAAACAGACATTTGTATGGATTTTACTTAGTTCGGAGCTATTTTTTGCATTTTCTAGATGATTTGGATCTTTTTATTAAATGATATGATTTTTGACATAATTTTGTCTTCTCTTATTTTTCAGTTGAAAATGGCGATCTCCCTGTTTCATGGACATTTTTGCTGATTTTTCTGAGCTCGGAGCTATTTTCTACATTTTATTGAATATATGTATCTTTTAATTAAATGATATGTTTTCCCCCTAATTTTGCTTTCTCTTATTTTTCAGTAGAAAGTGGCGAACCCCGGTTCCAATGGATATTTGCGCGGATTTTTCTGAGATCGAAATTATTTTTCTATTAAATGATATGATATGATTTTTAGCCTAATTTTGTCTTCTCTAATTTTTAAGTAGAAAATGGCGTTCTCCCGGTTTTTTCGTCGCTTATTTTTCATACATTTTCGGGATGTTATGGATCTTTTTATAAAAGGACATGATTTTTGGCGTAATTTTATCGTCTCTTATTTTTTCGTTGAAGATGGCGATCTACCGGTTCCAAATGGTGTTTTTACAGATTTTTCTGAGCTTCGGGCTATTTTCTAAATTTTCTGTAAGATATGAATTTTTATATTAAATGATATGATTTTTAAGCCTAATTTTGTCTTCTCGTATTTTTCAGTTGTAGATGTCGATCTCCGGTTCCAACAGACATTTTCTTGGAACTATTTTCAAAAGTTCATTTCAGATAGCGATCATTTTATTAAATGATATGATTTTTATAGACTAAGTTTGTTTTCTCCTATTTTTTGAAGATGTCGATCTCCCGGTTCCAACGGACATTTTTACGGATTTTTTTTGACCTCGGGGCTATTTTCTAAATTTTCTGGAAGGTATGGATCTTTTTATTAAATAATATGCTTTTTGGCCTGATTTTGTCTTCTCTTAATTTTCAGTTGAAAATGGCGATCTCCTAGTTCCAACAGACATTTTTGCGGATTTTTCTGAGCTCCGAGCTATTTTCTACAATTTTTGTTTGATATGAATCTTTATATTAAATGATATGATTTTTATAACCTAATTTTGTCTTCTCTTATTTTTTTTAGTTGAAAAAGGCGATCTCCCGATTCCAATAGACATTTTTGTGGATTTTTCTGAGATCGGTGCTATTTATCTGCATTTTTGGAAAGTAATGGAACTTTTTATTAAATGATATGATATTTTGGCCTAATTTTGATGTCTCTTATTTTTTTCATTGACGATGGCAATCTCCCAGTTCCAACGGACATTTTAGGGATTTTTCTGAGTTCCGGGATACTTTCTAAATTTTCTATAAGATATGTATCTTTAAATTAAGAGATATGGTTTGTTATGGCTTCATTTTGTCTTCTCTTGTTTTTGAGTTGAAAATGATAATCTCCCAGTTCAAACAGATATTTTTACGGATTTTACTTAGCTCAGAGCTATTGTTTGTATTTTTTGGAAGATAGAGATCTTTTTATTAAATGATATGCGTTTTTGCCTAATTTTGTTTTCTCTTATTTTTTTAGTTGAAGATAGCCATCTCTCTATTCAAACGGACATTTTTGCGGATTTTTCTGACTCGGGGCTATTTTTGCATTTTTCGAAAGATATGTATCATTTTATTAAATGATATGATTTTGGGCTAATTTATCTTCTTTATTTTTTTGTCTCGCGATCTCCCTATTCCAACTGACATTTTGAGAATTTTCTGTGCTCAGGGTTATTTTCTTTTTTTATTGAAGATATGGATATATTATTAAATGATACGATTTTTAGCCTAATTTTGTCTTCTCTTATTTTTCAGTTGAAAATGTCGATCTCTCGATTCTAACGGACATTTTTGCCGATTTTTCTGAGCTCAGAACTATTTTTCTACATTTTGGGTAAGTTATGGATCTTTTTATTAAATGATATGATTTTTGGCCCAAATTTGTCTTCTCCTATTTTTCAGTTGAAGATGGCGATCTCCCGATTCATACGAACAATTTTACATATTATTTTGAACTCTGGGCTATTTTCGAAATTTTCTTGAAGATATGGATATTTTTATTAAATGATATGATTTTTGGCCTAATTTTATCTTCTCTTATTTTTTCAATTGAAAATGGCGATCTCCCAGTTCCAACGGAAATTTTTGCGGATTTTTCGAAGCGCGATGCTATTTTCTACATTTAATGTAAGATATGAATTTTTTAAATGATATATTTTTAAATGATATACTTCTTATATTCTATGTTTTCTTCTCTTATTTTTTATGTTAAGTATTGCGATCTAGCGGCTCCAGTGGACTTACTGATTTTTATTAGCTTGGGGCTATTTTTCTTTATTTTATGGATATATGGATCATTTTATTAAATAATATGATTTTTTGGCCTAATGTTGTCTTCTCTTATTTTTTAGTCGAAGATGGCGTTCTTCTGGTTCCAACGGAGATTTTTGCGGAATTGTTTACTTAGAGACTATTTTCAACATTTTCTGGAAGATATGGATCTTTTTATTAAATAAAATGATTTTTGGACTAATTATGTATTCTCATGTTTTTAAGATGAAGATGGCGATCTCAGGGGTCCAACAGACATTTTTGCGGATTGTTCTGAACTCTAGGCTATTTTTTACATTTTCTGTAAGATATGAATCTTTAGATTAAATCATATACATTTAAGCCTAATTTGTCTCCTCATATTTTTCAGTTGAAGATGGCGATCTCTCGTTTCAACGGACATTTTTTGTGGATTTTTTTGAGCTCGGTGCTAATTTCTATATTTAATTGAAGATATGGCTCTTTTTATTAAATGATATGATCTTTGTAGCCTAATTTTGTCTTCTCTTATTTTTTTGAGTTGAAAATGGCAATGTCCCGCTGACAACGGAAATTTTTGTAGATTTTTCTGAGCTCGGGACTATTTTTTACATTTTCTGGAAGTTATAGATCTTTTTATTAAATGATATAATTTTTGACCGAATTTTGTCTTCTCTTAATTTTCAGTTAAAGATGCTGATCTCCTGGTTCCAATAGACATTTTTGCAGATTATTCTGACCTCGGGTCTATTTTCTAAATTTTTTAGAAGATATGGATCTATTTGTTAAATGATATGATTTTTGGCCTAATTTTTTCTTCTCTTATTTTTTAGTGGAAGATGGCAATCTTTCGGTTCCAACAAACATTTTTGCATATTTTTATGAGCATGGTGATATTTTCTACATTTTATGGAAGATATGAATCTTTTTTAAATGGTATGCTTTTATATCCCATGTTTGTCTTCTCATATTTTTTCTGTTAGAGATGGCGATATATCTGTTTCAACGAACATTTGTGCTGATTTTTCTAACTTGTGGATATTTTGTACATTTTCTGGAAATCTTTTCATTAAATAATATGATTATTTGGTCTAATTTTGTCTTCTCTTATTTTTTTTGTTGAAGATGGCGTTCTCATAGTTTCAACGAAATTTTTGCGGAATTTTTTACTAAGAGGCTATTTTCTATATTTTTTGGAAGATATTGATCTTTTTATTAATATGATTTTTGGCCTAATTTTGTCTTCTCGTGTTTTTCAGATGAAGATGGTGATCTCACAGGTCCAACGGACATTTTTGTGGATTGTTCTGAGTTCTGGGCTGTTTCTACATTTTCTGTAAGATATGAATCTTTAGATTAAATGATATAATTTTTAACCTAATTTGTCTCCTCTTATTTTCCAGTTGAAGATGGCGACCTCCCGGTTGCAACTGACATTTTTGTGGATTTTCTAAGATCGGGGCTATTTTCTACATTTAGTTGAAAATATGGCTCTTTTTATTAAATGATATGATTTTTGTAGCCTAATTTTGTCTTCTCTTATTATTTTCAGTTGAAGATAACAATCACCGCTTCCAACAGACATTTTTGCAGAGTTTTCTATGCTCTAGATTATTTTTCTACATTTTTGGAAATTTCTGGATCTTTTAATTAAATGATATGATTTTTGACCTAATTTTGTCTTCTCTTATTTTTCTAGTTGAAGATACTAATCTTCTGGTTCCAACAGATATTTTTGCTGATTATTTTGATATCGGTTCTGTTTTCTAAATTTTCTAGAATATATGGATCTATTTGTTAAACGATATGATTTTTGGCCTAATTTTGTCTTATCTTATTTTTACTTGAAGATGGCGATCTCTCGGTTCCAACGGACATTTTTACATATTTTTATGACCTCGGTGATATTTTCTACATGTTATAGAAGATATTAATCTTTTTTAAATGATATGATTTTTATATGCTAAGTTTGTCTTCTCTTATTTTTTTTAGTTCAAGATAGTGATCTACCGGTTTCAACGGACATTTTTACTGATTGTTCTTAACTTGTGGCTATTTTCTACATTTTCTGGAATATATAAAACTTTTCATTAAATGATATGATATTTTGGCCTAATTTTGTCCTCTCTTTTTCAGTTGAAGATACCTACCATTTCCAACGGACATTTATGCGGATTTTTCTGAGCTCCGAGCCATTTTCTACATTTTTTGTAAGATATTGATTTTTATAGCCTAATTTTGTCATCTCTTATTTTTCAGTTGAAGATGTCAATTTCCCGGGGTTCCAACAGATATTTTTTCTTTTTTTAGCTCGGGGCTATTTTTCTACATTTTTGGGAAGTTATGGATCTTTTTATTAAATGATATGATTTTTAGGCCTAATTTTGTCTTCTATTATTTTTTTCATTGAAGATGGCGATCTCCATGTTCCAACGTACATTTTTGCGGATTTTTCTGAGCTCCGAGTTATTTTCTAAATTTTCTGCAAGATATGAATCTTTATATTAAAGATATCCTCATCTTCAACGGAAAAATTTGAGAAGGCAAAATTAGGCCAAAAATCATATGTTTTAATAAAAAGATTAATATCTTTCACTAAATGTAGAAATTAGCACTGAGCTCAGAAAAAGCCGCAAAAATGCCCGTTGGAACAGGGAGATCGCCATCTTTAAAGGGAAAAATAAAAGAAGATAAAATTAGGCTATAAAAATCAAATCATTTAATAAAAAGATCCTTATTTTCCAGAAAATAGCCCCGATGTCAGAATAATCCGCAAAATAGCAGTTGGAACCGGGAGATCCCAATCCTCAATTGAAAAATAAGAGAAGACAAACTTAGGTTATAAAAATCATATCATTTAATAATAAGATTCATATCTTCAATAAATTGTAGAAAATAGCATTGAGCTCAGAAAAATCCCCAAAAATATTCCTTGGAACTGGGAGATCGCCATATTCAACCGAAAAAAGAGAAGAAAAAATCAGGCCAAAAATAATATCGTTTCATAAAATGATGCATATCTTCCAGAAAAAGTGGAAAATAGTTCGGAGCTCAAATAAATCCGTAAAAATGTCCGTTGGAACCGGAAGATCGCGATCTTCAACGGTAGAAAATAAAGAAGTTAAAATTAGGCCAAAACATATCAATTAATAAAAAGATCCAATCTTTCAGAAAATGGGGAAAATAGCCAGGAGCTCAGAAATATCCGCAGAAATGTCTGTTGGAACCGGGAGAATGCCATCTTCAAGGGAAAAAATAAGAGAGGACAAATAGGCCAAAAAATCATATCATTTAATAAAAGATCCGTCTCTTTCAGAAAAAGTGGAAAATGGATTCGAGCTTAGAAAAATCTGCAGATATATCCGTTGGAACCGAGAGAATGCCGTCTTCAACTGAAAAATAAAAGAAAACAAAATTAGGCCAAAAATCATACCCTTTAATAAATTGATCCATATATTTTATAAAATGTAGAAAATAGCCCAAATCTAAGAAAAATCACAAAAAGTGCTGTTGAAACCGGAAGATCGCCAACTTCAACTAAAAAATAAGAGAAGACAAAATTAGGCTATAAAAATTACATCATTTAATATAAATACTCAGATATTATAGAAAATGCAGCAAATAGCTCGGAGCTTTAAACAATCCGAAAAAATATCCGTTAGAACCGTGAGATTGCCATATTCAACGAAAAAACAAGAGAAGACAAAATTAGGCCAAAAATCATATCATTTAATAAAAACATCAATATCTTCCAGAAAATGTAGAAAAATAGCCCCGAGCTCATAAAAATAAGCAAAAAATTCCACGGGAACCGAAGATCACCATATCAACTGAAAATAAGAGAATACAAGATAAGGCTAAAAATATCTTTTAATAAAAAATCCATACTTCCCAAAAATTTAGAAAAATAGCCCTGAGCTCAAAAAATGCAAAAATGTCCGTCGGAACTAGGTGATCGCCAATTTCAACTTAAAAAAAATAAGAGAAGCCATATTAGACTACAAAAATCATATCATTTAATGGAAAGATCCATATCTTACAGAAAATGTAAAAAATAGCTAGTAACTCAGAAAAATCAGTAAAAAAAGTCAGTTGAAACCGGGAGATCGCCGTCTTCATCAAAAAAATAAGAGAAGGCAAAATTAGGCCAAAAAATCATATCATTTAATAAAAAGATTCATATCTTTCAGAAAATCAAACTAACATTTAAACCTTTTAGAAAATTTAGGAATTAACAATAAGCTTAGAAAAATCTGCAAAGGAACGTCCGTTGAAACAGGTAGATTGCAATCTTCAACTGAAAAATAATAGAAGACAAACTTTGGCTATTAAAATCAAATCATTTAATAAAAAGATCTATATATTCAATAAACTGTAGAAAATAGCCCCAAGCTCAAAAAGATCTGCAAAAATGTCTGTTGTAACTAGGAGATCTCCATATTCAATAGAAAATAAGAGAAGACAAAATTAGGCTATAAAATCATATCATTTAATATAAAGATTCATATCTTACAGAAAATATATAAAATAGCATTAGCTCAAAAAAATCAGCAACAATTTCCGTTGGAACTGGAAGATCGCCATCTTCAACGGAAAAAAGAGAAGACAAAATTAGGTCAACAAATTATATCATTTAATAAAAAGTCCATATCTTATAGAGAAATGTAGACAATAGTGTCGAGCTCAAAAAATCTATAAAAATTTCTGTTGGAACCAGGTAATTGCCATCCTCAATTGAAAAATAAGAGAAGACAAAAATCAGGCTACAAAAATCATTTCATTTAATAAAAAGATCCAAATCTTCAGCAAATTGTACAAAAAATTATCACCGACATCAAAAAAGTCTGCAAAAATATCTGTTGGAACCGAGAGATCACCATCTTTAACTGAAAAATAAGAGAAGATAAAATTAGGCTATAAAAATCATATCATTTATAAAACGGTCCATATCTTGCAGAAAATGCAGAAAATAGCTCGTCGCTGAGAAAAATCTGCAAAAATGTCTGTTGGAACTGGGAGATCGTCATCTTCAACTGAAAAAAGAGATGATAAAATTAGGTGAAAAAACCATATCATTTAATAAAAAGATCCAGACATAACAGAAGATATAGAAAATACCCCTAAGCTCAAAAAAATCAGCAAAAATATCCGGTGTAACCGGGAGATCGCCATCTTCAACTTAAAAATAAGGGAAAACAATTTTAAGATATAAAAATCATATCATTTTAATAAAACTATCCATATTTTCAATAAACTGTAGAAAATAGCCCTAATCTCAAAACAATACCTTAAAATGTAAGTTGGAACCGAGAGATCGCCATCTTCAACTAAAAAATTAGAGAAGACAACATTAGGCTATCAAAATCATATCATTTAATATAAAGATTCTAGTTTATAACTTAAAAATCCAAAAAAATATCTGTTGGAACCTGGAGATCGCCATCTTCAACTAAAAATAAGAAAAGACAAAATTTTGCCAAAAAATCATATCATTTAATAAAATTATACATATCTTTTAAAAATATAGAAAATAGCTTAGACCTCATAAAAATCCGCAAAAATTTCTATTGAAACCGAAAGATTGTCATCTTCAACTGAAAAATAAGACAAGACAAATTAGGCTATAAAAATTATATCATTTAATATAAAATTCCATATCTTACAAAAAATGTAGAAAATTGCCCGGAGCTAAGAAAAATTTGCAAAAAGGTCCGGAGATCGTCATATTCAACGAAACAAAGGAAAGACATTAGGCCAAAAATCATATCATTTAATAAAAAGATTCATATCTTCCAAATGTAGAAAAATATCCCCGAGCTTAAAAAAAGCAAAAATATCCGCTGGAGTCGGGAGATCCCCATCTTCAACTGAAAAATACAAGAATATAAAATTTGACCAAAAAATCATATCATTTAATAAAAAGATATGTATCATTTCGAAAATTAAGAAAAAATAGCACCAGCTCAGAAAAATACGCAAAATTGTCCGTTGGAACTGAGAGATTGCCATCTTCAACTTAAAAATAAGAGAAAACAAAATTAGACTACAAAAATAATATCATTTAATCAAAAGATACATATTTTATTGAAAATGTAGAAAATATCCCATAGCTCAGAAAAATTCGCCAAAATGATCGCTAGAACCGCGATATCGCCATCTTTAATTGAAAAATAAGAGAAGACAAAATTAGGCCAATAAACATATCATTTAATAAAAAGTTCCATATCTTACAGAAAATGTAGAAAATAGCACTGATCTTAGAAAAATCCGTAAAAATGTCCGTTGGAACCGAGATATCGTCGCCTTCAACTAAAAAATAAGAGAATACAAAATTAGGCCAATAAATCATATCATTTAATAAGACACCCATATTTTCCAGAAAATATAGAAAATAGTCCCGAGCTCGAAAAAACATAAAAATGTTTATTGGATCTGGGAGATCTCCATCTCCAAGTGAAAAATACGTGAAGACAAAATTAGGCAACAAAAATTATAACATTTAATAAAAATATACATATCATAATAAAATGTAGAAAATATCCACCACCTCAGAAAATCTGCAAAAATGTCATTGGAACCGGGAGATTGCCATCTTCAACTAAAAAAATAAGAGGAGACAAAATTAGGCTATAAAAATCATATCATTTAATAAAAAGATTCAGATCTTACAGAAAATGTAGAATATTTCTCATCGCTCAGAAAAATCCGTAAAAATGTCCGTTGAAAACGGGAGAACTCCATTTTCTACTGAAAAATAGAGAAGATAATATTAGGTCAAAAACATATCATTTAATAAAAAGACCAATATATTGCAGAAAATGTAGAAAATATCCCTGAGCTCAAAAAAATTTGAAAACTAACCGTTGTAACCGGGAGATCAACATCTTCAACTAAAATTAAAAGAAGACAAACTTAAGCTATAAAGATCATATCATTTAATAAAAAAGATTCATATCTTCAATAAACTGTAGAAAATTGCCCATATCTCAAAAAATCCCCGAAAATGTCGGTTGGAACCGAGAGATCGCAATCTTCAACTAAAAATAAGAGATGACAAAATTAGATTATAATATCATTTAATATAAAGAATCATACCATACAGAAAATGTTGAAAATAGCCTGGAGCTCAAAACATTCTGCAAAAATATCTGTTGGTACCGGGATATCGCCATCTTCAACGAAAAAAAATAAGAAAAGACAAAATTAAGCCAAAAATCATATCATTTAATAAAAAGACCCATATCTTACTTAAAATGTAGAAAAATAGCCCGGAGCTCAAAAAATCTGCAAAAATGTCCATTGGAACCGGGAAATCGTCATTCTCAACGAAAAAAATTAAGAGAAGACAAATTTAGACTATAAAAATCAAATCATTTAATAAAAAGATCCATAACTTCAACAAAATGTAGAAAATGACTCCGAGCTCAAAAAAATCCTCAAAAATGTTTGTTGGAACATGGAGATCGCCATATTCAACTAAAAAATAAGAAATGACTAACTTAGTTATAAAAATCATCTCATTTAATAAAAAGATCCATATTTTCCATCAAATTTAGAAAATAATACCGAGGAAAGAAAAATCCAAAAAAATATCCGTTGGAACCGGGAGATCGCCATCTTCAACTGAAAAAATAAGAAAAGAACACCAAGCTTTCACTGAAAAAATAACGCCATCTTCAACTCAAAAAATTAGGCTATAAATATAAACATCCATATTTTTCAGAAAATATAGAAAATAACACCAAGCTAAGAAAATCCGTAAAAAATATCAGTTAGAATCTTGAGATCGACATCTTCAACGATGAAATAAAGGAAGATAAAATTAGGCCAAAATTCATATCTTTTAGTAAAACGATCCATATCTTCCAGAAAATGTGGAAAATATCCCGGAACTCGGAAAAATCTGTAAAAATTTCTGTTAGACCCATGAAATCGCCATCTTCAACGGAAAAAATTGAGAAGACAAAATTAGGCCAAAAATCATATCATTTAATAAACAGATACATATCTTTCACAAAATGTAAAAATTAGCACTGATCTCAGAAAAAGCCTCAAAAATGCACGTTGGAACCAGGAGATCTCCATCTTTAACGAGGAAAATAAGAGAAGACAAAATTACGCTATAAAAATCATATCATTTAATAAAAAGATCCATATCTTCCAGAAAATATAGAAAATATCCCCGAGGTCAGAAAAATCTGTAAAAATATTCGTTGGAACCGAGATATTGTCATTTTCAACAGAAAAATGAGAGAAGACAAACTTAGGATATAAAATCATATCATTTAATAATAAGATTCATATCTTCAATAAATTTTAGAAAATAGCCATGAGCTCAGGAAAATCCACATAAATGTTCGTTGGAACCGGAAGATTGACATATTCAACTAAAAGAGAAGACAATATTAGACCAAAAAATCAAATCGTTTAATAAAATGATGCATATCTTCCAAAAAATGTGAAAAATAGCCTGTAGCTCATAAAAATCCGCAGAAATGTCTGTTGGAATCGGGAGATCGCCATCTTCAACGGAAGAAAAATAAGAGAAGACAAAATTTGGTCAAAAAATCATATCAATTAATAAAAAGATTCATATCTTTCAAAAAATGTGAAAAATAGCCTGTAGCTCGAAAAATCCGTAGAAATGTCCATTATAACCGGGAGAATGCAATCTTCATCGAAAAAAATAAGAAAAGACAAAATTAGGCCAAAAAATAACATCAGTTAATAAAAAGATCCATATTTTTCAACAAATGTAAAAAATAGCTCCGACCTCATGAATTCGCAAAAATATCCATTGGAACTAGGAGATCGCCACCTTCAACTGTAAAAAGAGAAGACACAAATATGCCAAAAAATCATATCATTTAATAAAAAGTCCGTTGGAACTGGAAGATCGCCATATTAAACTGAAAAATGAGAGAAAACAAAATTAGGCCAAAAAAATCATATAATTTAATAAAAAGATCAATATCTTCCACAAAATGTAGAAAAATAGCACCGAGCTCAGTAAAATATGGAAAAATGTCTGTTGGAACCGGGAGATAGCTATTTTCAACTGAAAAATAAGATAAGACAAAATTAGGCTACAAAAATTATTTAATTTAATAATATATATATATCTTTCATAAAATATAGAAAATAGGACCAAGCTCAGAAAAGCTGCAAAAATGCCCGTTAGACCCGGGAGATCGCCATCTTCAACTGAAAAATAAGAGATAACAAAATTAGACTATAAATATCATATCATTTACTATAAAGATCCATATCTTCCAGAAACTGTAGAAAATACCCCCGAGCTCAGAAAAATCTGTAAACATATCCGTTGGAATCGAGAGATGCCATCGTCTACCAAAAAAGAAGAGACGACAAAATATGCCAAAAATCATATCATTTAATAAAAAGAAACATATCTTTTATAAAATATAGAAAATAGCGCTGAGCCCAGAAAAATTGGCAAAAATGTCCGTTAGAACTAGGAGATTCAATTAAAAAATAAGAGAAGACCAAATTAGGATATAAAAATCATATCATTTAATATAAATATCCATATCTTACAGAATATATATAATAGCCCGAAGTTCAGAATATCTGCACAAATGTCCGTTGGAACCGGTAGATCTCCATCTTCAATTAAAAAGATAAACAAAATTAGGCTATAAAAATCATATCATTTAATAAAAAGATTCATATATTTTATAACATGTAGAAAATATAACCGTGCTCGGGAAAATTCGGATAAATGTCGGTTTGAACTGAGAGATTGCCAACTTCAACTGAAAAATAAGAAAGGACAAAATTAGCTTATAAAAATCATAACATTTAATATAAAGATTCACATCATATAGAAAATGTAGAAAATAGCTCGGAGCACAGAAAAATCTGTAAAATGTCTGTTGGAACCAGAAGATTGCAATCTTCAACTGAAAAATAAGAGAATGCAAAATTAGAACAAAAATCATATTATTTAGTAAAAACATTCATATTTTCCAGTAAATTTAGAAAATAGCACCGAGATCAGAAAAATCCACAAAAATGTCCATTGGAACCATGAGATCACCATCTTCAACAGAAAAATAAGAGAAGACAAATTTATCTATAAAAATCATATAATTTAAAAAAGATCCATATCTTCAATAAATTGTAGAAAATAGCACCGAGCGCAGAAAAATTTACAAAAATGCCCGTTGGAACCGTGAGATCGCCATCTTCAATCTAAAAATAAGAGAAGACAAAATTAAGCTATAAAATCATATAATTCAAAAAAGAACCATATCTTCAATAAATTGTAGTAAAGAGTTCCGATCTTAAAAAAATCTGCAAAAATGCACGTTGGAACTGGGAGATCGCCATCTTCAACTTAAAAATAAGAGAAGACAAAATTAAGATATAAAAATCGTAAAATTTAATATAAAGTTCATATCATATATAAAATGTAGAAAATAGTTTGGACCTCAGAAAAATCCGCAAATATATCCATTGGAACATGAAGATCGCCATCTTCAAAGAAAAAATACGTGAAAACAAAATTAGGCCAAAAAATCATATCATTTAATAAAAAGATCAATGTCATACATAAGATGTAGAAAAATAGAAAATTCTGCAAAAATTTCTGTTGGAAACGTGAGATCGCAATCGTCAATGAAAAAATAAGAAAAGACAAAATTAGGCCAAAAACATATCATTTAATAAAAAGATCCATCTCTTCAATAAAATGTAGAAAATAGCCCCAGTGTGGATGTATGATCGGCCCTTCCGTTGAATGCGACGATCGTTCGACACTCGGGCTAACTCGAACCCTGATTAATAGTTGAAAAGAAGGGTAGATTGATCCTCCTATTGGGTCGAATCACGAGCTTCTTGCGCCATACAGAAACGTTAGGGGGTCGGATCTAGGTCCCAATCCAAACCCCTTCCGATGCTTAAGTGAGACAGGAACTTAAGGAAAGGATTGGGGCTGTCAAGATCGACCCACGGAGGTTTGTCTTGAGTCAGTCTCCTCAAGCTGTATGGAGGAAGAAATATAAAGTATGTGGAAGAAGAATAATAATATGTGTTAGGTTTTCTCGTACCTCCCCTCTTCTGTTCGTCCTTTCTGAATTTATAGACTTTGGTGGTCTCTCAAGTGACATTGGAAGGATAACGTTCACCAATTATGGTGCCACGATCCTCCCCCTCTTAACAGGGATAACTGTCGTCCATGCCACTTCTATTTATAAGCCCATTATCAATCGCATATTTGAGCGGCGGAGGTTCAACGTGCAAATGACATGTGGGCTTTGACTGGGTCAGTTTCCTGCTTCATTTATGGGCCTCAAGGGCTTTGGTGTCAGTCAAGTGAGCCTCTTGAGTGCTGGCTCAAGGGTTTAATAGTGGCCACTGTCTCTCTAGCTCAGACAGTTCGTCTGCTGGTGTCAAGTGACATGACATTGACAGTCGAAGCAAAAGTACTCGAGTTTAAGCGCTAAAAAGCCCACCCTTCTGATTTGGACGATGCGTCATTTCGAAATTCAAGATACGAGGGCACTTGGATCACTATACATGTCCCAATATGATGAGATTGTCTTGCCTTAATAATGTAGTTTTGGAGGGAGATCAAAACCATCGCCTTTGGAATTTCTAACTCAAATGTTTCTCCTTTGATAATGGCTTCTTCCTCTGATTGCGCCTTCGATAAGGCCTCAGCCTCCATCCCTCAAAAGGATAAGGGGAGGTCGTCGTGCCTAGTCTGATTTCCAATCAAGTCTCTCAAGTAGGGGCAGATCAAATTCTTGGCCATCAAAATGAATATGTCCGATGCGACTATCAGATTTGATTACCTTAAAATGGGAAGAGGGTTCATCTCCCTGGTGATCGAGAGGTTGGAGTTTATGTCAGAGCTTTCCATCAGGGGGCTTCGATTTCCCATGCACCCCTTCATGCTCTGCTTGTTGAAGACATTGGGTCTTTCCCTTTGTCAACTGATGTCGAATGTCGTTGGTGTCTTGGTCAGTTTCATCGCACAGTGCATGCTGAATGGAATTGAACCATCTATGTGATTGTTCAATTTCTTTTTTATAGTGCCGCCTATCAAGACACTGAGTTGGTATTTGATAACCGCTTGCCATGGTAGAAAATTTTTAGTGATCTTCCTAATTCCAACCTCGGATTGAAAGACCGATTTGTGTTTGTGGTATTTCTGGGGGAGTCGAGTTTTGTCACTCAGTGGCAGAATCATGAACTCGAAATGAATGAAGAGATACCCCTCTCTGCAGAGGAGAAAGAGGCTGCAGACTTTTTGATGAAGTTGCCAGAGGAAAAGAAGTCGACAAAATGGCTTCTGTATGACCCTATATTGCTCAGGACAGTGTGGACGAAAGGTCAGTTTCATCGCCCATCCCTTCCTTGTCTTTCTACTTCTTAAATTTTGCCTCTTCTTTATAGGTATGGTTACATTGGAATACCAAGCCGATCCAGAAATACGGGTAGCACTCAAAACTTCAATTACTGAAGCAGAGGAAAATTTGTCTCCTCCTCAGTTGGATCATCAGGAGGGTGGAGTTGTTGGGGATACCAAAGTTTTACCGATGGTGATCCACAAGGCTCCCCAACCGACTCGACCTCAGAAGCAGAAGGAGAAGCATCACTTGGCTAGAGTTAAGATGGTCGAGGCTAAGAAGAAAAAGTCGAGGCGAAGGCTTATCACTGACAAATCAGATTTTCTTGAGTCGGAGGACGTGATTATCCCGACTGTGGCTCAGAACAAACTCAAGCCTCCAAACATGATTGAGATCTCGAGTGGGGGCTAATATCAGGTATCAGAGGGAGATCCAACTGAGTCATCCTCTGCTCAAGAACCACATGTACGCCAAGATTCCTGGCCTTAGGGAGGTTTACTTCCTCCAGAGATTCTGGTTGAGGACATTCCCCCTGAGTTCAGGTCGATCTTATTAGAGAATGGATCCCCTCAAAACCCGGCAAGGTATGCCGATGAAGATTTTCTTTAGCCAGCTTACCCAATGGGGGTGGACGAGTTAGCCTTATTAAGCCTTGGGCATGCCTCTAGACTTGTAAAGAATATGGCTCTTCCTCGAGACAAGGAGGTCTTGGAGAAAGTCGATCATGAGAGGTTAGCCACAATGTTTATCCGTAGAGGCCTTCAGGTAAAACATTATATGCATTCTTTTACTGAATTCGACCGTTGGGGCTGAATCTTATTACTTCTTTGCAGTCTATTTTGGCCATGACCGAGATACATCGCCGATCATTGACGGTGGCTAATTATGAAGCCACTCTGGCCATGGAGGCAAAGTGGTCGGACTCGACTAGGAAGGTCTTCGACAAAACGAATGCATCAATGCTGTTATGGAAGCAACACAATGATACCCTAAAGGATCGGGCGAAACATCTTGAGAAAGAGTTAAATGAAAACTGTAAACTGGGGGTTGCCCTTGATACACGAGTCCAACAGGAAATTGCCTTGAGAGAGAGAGAGAAATAGCAGAAGAACAAATGCTTAAAGAGAGAAAGTTATATGAGTCAAAAAGGCTTGAGTTTCAAACTCGACCTCTGGTTGGTTCTCAAAAACTCAACATGAAAGAGATCGCGAAAAAGGCTGTCCAAGAATATCGGGAAAATTTGCCCAATTTGGATGAGCTTTATATACAAGGATACGAACGATGCAGTCAAGAGATTAAGGTTCGATTTTCTGATCGGCAAATGAAATCGACCAAGTTCCCCTTATTATGGATGATGACAAACCTGATAGCCCTTTTGACGAGGTTGGTCAAGCTACGATGTGGAAGCTGTTATCCCGGTCGACAAGGCTGGCATTGAGTCAAACGATGTTTCTCATGTAGCTGCTTCGGAGGAGCAAGCACATGCCACTTCGGTCGAGGGGGACCACAGACATGTTGCTTTGGTTGAGGAACCTAATGAATTCCTCTCTCCCCTAGTTTTTTGAACCCTTTTTCTTTGTATTAGGGATGTAAATTTTTATAAAAAGGAGATTTTGTAAAAGAAATATGACAAAATTGACGTGTAACTCTTTGAGTGAAGAAAAAATTGTTTGAATAGAGAACGAGCGGTTGTGTCGCCAGATGGTCCCTTTCAACAGGTTAAGCGTTGGCTCCTGAGGGCAATGATTGCGTTGTTGAGCCATGCCTCTTGGACCACTAGAATAAGACACAAGCTCTTCAAGCAGTGAAACGAGTCATCTCTCAATCTATGACGTTAGTCATTTAGTAGTACGAGAATGACTTCTTAGGTCATAATAGATAACAAGAGATGTCGTCATGTAGAAGGACACAGTCCCCTTGACTTATGACCGATAACGATAGTCATTCAGTGGCGAGGGTGTGACCCCTCGACTTACGACTGACAACGAAATTGGGTCGTTCAGTCGCGAGGGGATGGCCCCTTCGCCTTATGGCTGACGATGATCGTAGTCATTTGGTTGCGAAGGACTTGGTCCCTTTGAATTACATTCAACGACAAAAGTGGGTCGTTTGGTTGCAAGGGGTGGCCCCTTCGACTTATGGCCGACGACGAGAGGGTCGTTCAGTGGTGAGAGGTTTTCCCCTCGGCTTACGGTTGACAATGATTATGTGTCGTTCGGTTGCGAGAGAGTGGCCACTTCAACTTACGGCCAATGATGATAGTTGCTCAGTGGTGATGGTGTAACCCCACGACTTACGATGGACGATGATAATGTGTCGTTCGATTACAAGGGGATGACCCCTTCGACTAATGGCTGACAACAATATGGTCGTTTGGTTGCAAGGGGGTGACTTCGACTTACGGCTAGCGACAAGGGTCTTTCTGTGGAAAGAGATTGGCCCCTTGGCTTACGACTGACGACAACAATGTGTCGTTCGGTTGCAAATGGGTGGTCCCTTCAACTTATGACTGACGATAATAGTCATTCAATGGCAAGGGTTTGACCCCTCGACTTATGAATGATGACGATACTGTGTCGTTCGATTACGAAGGGGTGGCCCCTTCAACAAACGGCCGATGATGATAGTCGTTTAGTGGCATGGGTATGACCCCTTGATTTACGGCTGACGATGATAATGGGTCGTTTGGTTGCAAGGGGGTGGCCCCTTCGACTTATGGTTGACGATGATAGTGGGTTGTTCTGTTGCAAGGGGGTGGCCCCTTTGACTTACGACTGACGACGACAGTGGGTAATTCGGTTATGAGGGGGTGTTCCCTTTGACTTAAGGACGACGACGATAGGGTCGTTCAGTAGCGAGAGGTTGGCCTCTCGGCTTACGGTTGACAACGACAGTGTGTCGTTCGGTTACGAGGAGGTGGCCCCTTCGACTTACGGCTGACGACAATAGGGTTGTTCAGTGGCGATAGGTTAACCCTCTCAGCTTATGGCAGACAATGATAGTATGTCATTCGGTTGCATGGGATGGCCCCTTCAACATACGGTCGACGACGATATCCGTTTAGTGGTGATGGTGTGACCCCTCGACTTAAGGCTGACGACAGTAGTGGGTCATTTGGTTACGAGGGGGTGGCCACTTCGACTTACGATCGACGACGATAGTCGTTCAGTGGAGAGCGTGTGACCCCTCGACTTACGGTTGATGAGGATAGTGGATCGTTCGGTTGCGAGGGGGTGGCCCCTTAGACTTATGGCCGACGACGATAGTGAGGTTCGGTTGCAAGGGGGTGGCCCCTTCGACTTACAGTTGATGACATTAGGGTCGTTTAGTGGCGAGAGATGGCTCCTCAGCTAATGGCAGACGACGACTGTGTGTCGTTCGGTTGCAAGAAGGTGGCCACTTCGACCTACGAACGACAACAATAGGTCGTTCAGTAGCAAGAGGTTAGCCCCTCGGCTTACGAATGACAACGATAGTGTGTCATTCCATTGCGAGGGGGTGACCCTTTTGACTTACATCTAATGACGACAGTCGTTCAGTGGCATGGGTGTGACCCCTCGACTTACGGCTGACGATGATAGTGGGTTGTTCAGTTGCGAGGGGATGGCCCCTTTAACTTACGGTTGTCAATGATAGTGGGTCGTTCGGTTACAAGGGGGTGTCCCCTTCGACTTACGACCGATGATGATAGTCATTCAGTGGCATGGGTGTGACCTCTCGACTTACGACTGACGACAATAGTGGGTCGTTTGGTTGCGAGGGGGTGGCCCCTTCGACTTACCGGTTGCGAGGGGATGGCCCCTTTGATTTACGACCGACGATGATAAGGTCGTTCATTGCGATAGGTTGGCCCCTCGGCTAACAGCTGACAATGACCGTGTGTCTATTGGTTGCAAGGGGTTGGCCACTTTGACTTTTAGTCAACGACAATATGGTCATTCAGTGGCAAGAGGTTGGCCCCTCAGCTTACGGCTGACGGTGATAGTGTGTCGATTGGTTGCGAGTGGGTGGCCCCTTTGACTTACGGCCTACAACGATACACCGTCGGACCTACGACCGATGACGATAGGGTCGTTCAGTGGCGAGAGGTTGGCCCTCGGCTTACGGCTGACGACGACAATGTGTTATTTGGTTGTGAGGGGGGTGGCCCCTTCGACGTACGTTCGACGACAATAGGGTCGCTCCGTTGAGAGAGGTTTGCCCCTCAGCTTACTATTGACGAGGACAGTGTCTCTTACGATTGTGATGGGGTGGCCCCTTCGACCTACGGCTAGCGACGATAGGGTCATTTAGTGGCGAGAGGTTGGCCCTTCGACTTACAGGTGACGACGACAGTGTGTCGTTCAGTTACGAGGCGGTGGACCCTTGGACTTACAGCTGACAACGATAATGGGTCACTCTCATCAAGAAAATATGAGTAGGGAGGAGCTTGGCTTATCTAAAATTTTCCCTAAGGAAAGGATCCTCATGAGAAGAAATGCTTTTGATAGATTAGTTGAGAATTAGATGAGGTAATCCTCTTGAGACACAAGAATCATAAATGTCTTACTGAGAAAGTGTTTTTTTGAAGAAAAACAAACATTATTCATTTAAAAAGTTTAAACATTTTGAAACAAAGGAAAAGCGTATATGCGTTTTTATTCTGCTTGGAGCTGTCTTCGTCCGACGCTATTTACTAAAGAGCTTTAGTCGACCACCTTGGTGACTGGCGAACCTATTATTGGCCCCTTTCCTTTCTGCTTCAAGGTTCCTTCTTTGTTTTGTGGGTCGTCACCAGGTTTTTTTGGATGACCATGCTTGACCAGGGTGTCAATCTCCTTCTTGAGGGTCCAGCAATCATCGATATCATGCCTGTGATCGTTGTGATACCTGCGGAATTTGAGGTTTTCTCTTTTTTCATAGCTGTTCTTTTTAACAGGCTCATTGATGAGTCCTCCTTGTTGAGTGTACACTAAGACTTCTTGTAACGACTGGTTTTCATGTATTTAGATTATCTATATTATATACGTGTTTTGACGGATTTTCTCCTTATGTGTGGTTTCCCGTCTCCGTAGCTTTCGTTTTCGTTCGTTTCATCATGATTTTCTAGCTTCTTCCTTAGATCGTTGATTTTTGGAGTAAGTCACTCGTGACGAGCTTCTATCGCTCATATCTTAGAGATAGGTTGATCCTAGAAGCCGTAGAAATCTTCCCGAAGCTTCGCGCTTCAATTCGGCACTTTTCGTGCACGTTAGTTGGTTCAAGAAGGGGAACCAACCGACTAGATTGAGATCTAGTCGGTCGACAACTCTGCTCAAACCGACTAGTTCATTGAATAAATTGTACATGAGTTACTGTTTACTCTTAGTCGGTCTAAGAACAACCACCGACCGACTAGATGTGAAACTAGTCGGTCAAAACTTGCTCTCAGACCGACTAGTTCCTTTGATAAATTTCACCTGAGTTACTGTTTATCGTTAGTCGGTTTATGAACACTCACCGACCGACTAGGTTGCAAACTAGTCGGTCAACGGGCCTTCACAGACCGACTAATTCACTACCCAGATTTATTCTCTTTTTCGATGCTTGATTTTAGTCGGTCATAGTTGGTCGACCGACCGACTAGTTGTTGAACTAGTCGGTCAACAACCCTTCTTTGACCGACTAATCGCTGTCGTAAACCTAGGGCTTGCCCAGCCGCCGACTTTTCTTATTTAAACCCCCCCTAAACGTTTTTCTTTCTTCTTTCATTTCTCCTGAGCCTCATTCTTCCCCAAATCATCATCCATCTTCCCCTAGCCTTCCTCCTTCGTCAAGAGCCCCTCTCCCCCTCCATTAGGGCCGGCCATCTCCTCTAGGTCGTCGGAAAACCCAAAAACCCCCCAAAAAACCCCCAAAATCTCATTTCTCCAGATTTTCTCCCCATTTCCAGATCTGAACCCAAGTTCCTGGATCGTTCTTCCGTGGCCGTGCTTGCTCGGCATTGTTCTTCCGCTAATGATTCGGTAATAAATCGATCCTATAATGTTCTCTTAACCCATTTGTGTTTTTGTAAAACCCTAATGAAAATGGATGTTGTTTTGATGGTTGTTTCCCCATAACAGCGACTTCTAGCGATTGTGAGACGAACCTTCGTGATCTTCATCCTCGGTGCTAGGCAAGTGAAACTTGCCACTTAGGGTTTTAGGCCATGTCTTAGGCCATTTGCTTTTGTAGGCGTAAAAGAGACTAGGCGACGAAATGATACTCGCCTAGGCGCAATTTCAGGATCTAGCTTGACAACGAAGCTAGACCTGTCATTTATCATGTTGCATAACTACCATGTCATGTTTCATTTCAATTAACGGTACGCGAATTAATTGTCATGTCATTGCATTCTTTAAATGTTCCCGTGATTACGTAGCTCTGCTACACCTAGTGAATTGATTGAGGATAGGCACATGCTTTTAGCGGGCACAACCCTACGCCAAATTGTTAACCTAGAAACAAGCTCTTGTGCGGGGCAACCCTGGCTCATTTACTGAGCATCGTGTGCAGGGACCCTGGCTTGTTTACGTGTGGGAGGGGTAAGGGTTAAGCGGCCAATCAACTGGGAGTCTGCCCGATCAGCAACTTCAGTTGTAAGGCGTAAACTCTGGGTTCTGGGGTAGTGTTAAGTGACCAATCAGTGTGAATGTCCAACAGTTCAGCTATAAGGCGTAAACATCTACGAATAACTTGAAACGTGACTAGTGAAAAGATTGAGATTGTTAGTCGCTTGGCTACTCCTGTCGTGCCATGATAATTGTTCTCTTGCATCTATTGTTACAACATGCCTTGCTTGTGCTCTCATGCCATAATTGCCATGTCATGCATACTATAACTGCTAGGTTGTTAGTTTACCTTACCTTCAGTTTCCCTGCCCAAGTCTTTTAGACTTGCTGACATGTGCCCCTTTACTCTTTTGGGTGACACATGTTAGATCCTGAGCCTGAGTTCGTTGTTGAGGACGAGGTGTTTGCGGACGCCGAGCCCGAGCCTGTGTTTGACGAGGACTTCGTGGACACGGGCGATCAGTCGTAGAGACTGTTTGTGTTGTTGGTTAGACTGTTTTGTTGTCGGTGCGTAGCACCAATACTCTGTTTATGTTTGTCTTTGTTTGGCCTTGTTCTGGGCCTTTAGGCTCTTTCCTTTAGCCTGGTGGCTTTTCTGGATGTTGAACTTAATTTTAATGTTTGGACATTGCTGAGACTTGGGATTTTATTTCAGTCTCTCTTTCTTTATTATTATTATTGTTGTTCTGTTTACAGTTACAGGGACCTGCATTGAATTTTTATTTGACGCTTATCAGGCGTGTGGCTTCACAGCTCCACGCCTGTGCGGACCTTCTCACGTCTCGCCTCCACTTTAGGGAAGCGGGGTGTGACAGGTTTTGTTGGTGGCCCATGCAGGTCTCTCTTCTGTAACTGCGATTATCGGAATAACGATTGTAACGACTGGTTTTCATGTATCTGGATTTATTATATTATAATATATGTTTTGGTGGATTTTCTCCTCACGTGTGGTTTTCGTCTCCGTAACTTTCATTTTCGATCGTTTCGTCGTGTTTTCTCGTTTCTTCCTTAGGATCGTCGATTTCGGAGTAAGTCATTCGTGACGGACTTCATAACGGTCGTATCTTACTGTTAGATCAAGCCTAGGAGTCTTAGGAATCGATCCCGGGGCTCCGCGCTCCGTATCGGAACTTTTGGTGCTTATTAGCCGGTGTAAGAAGGGGCACCGACCGACTAGATGACAATCAAGTCGGTCGGCAATCCTTCTTGGACCGACTAGTTGGCTTTCTAAATTTTTCAGGAGTTACTGTTTATCGTTAGTCGGTCTAAGAACGTTGGTTGACCGACTAGGTTGCAAACTAGTCGGTCGGCAATGCTTCTTTAACCGACTAACACATCATCTAAATTTTGGTATCAGTACTGTTCACTCTTAGTCGGTCTAAGAACGTTCACCGACCGACTAGATGTCAAACTAGTCGGTCAGTAGTTGTTCATCGATCGACTAAATCCAAATCCTATTTTCGTTCAGAAGTTACTGTTTACACTTAGTCGGTCTGCGTTGGTCGACCGACCGACTAGTTGCCAAACTAGTCGGTCAGTGGTTGCTCTTTGACCGACTAATCTGTGTTATAACCCTAATTTCTGGGCAACCGCCAGCCCATCCTATTTAAACCCCTCCCAAACGTTTTCTTCTTCCTCCACTCGACCCAAGACCCTACTTTCTCCCCCATTGAGCCCCATTCTTCCCCAAACCCTTATTCCTTCATTCCAAGCCCAAGATCCATCATCCAAACCATCCCTTAACACTTTCTACCCCTCATCTTCCCCAAAATCTCATCAAATCCCCAAAATCCCCCAAAAACCCCTAGTTCTCCAAACTTCTCCATTCGTTTCCAGATCTGGTCCCTAGGTTCTCCGGAGTGTTTCTTCCGCCTCCTCACGGTAAGAAATCGATCTCTTGATGTTTTCATAACCTATTTGTATTTTTATGAAACCCTAATGAAATAAATGTTGTTTTGATGATTGTTTCCCCATAACAGCGATTTCCCCGTAGATTAGCATCCGCGAGACGAACCCTCGTGATCGTCATCCCCGGTGCTAGGCAAGTGAAACTTGCCACTTAGGGTTTAGGCCATGTTTTTAGGCCATTTGCTTGTTGTAGGCGTAAAAGAGGCTAGGCGACGAAATGATACTCGCCTAGGCGCAAATTTAGGAACTAGCTTGACAACGAAGCTAGATCCGACATTATCATGTTGCACAATTACCATGTCATGTTTAAATTCCATTAACGGTACGCAAATTAATTGTCATGTCATTGCATTCTTTAAGTGATCCCGTGATTGCGTAGCATCGCTACAATACTTGTGTTTCCTGGCTCGTGACCAGAAGCGAGCATAATGAGTTGCTAACCCCAACGCTCGATATTGAATTGTGAACTAGGAAAACAAGCTCCCGTGCGGGGCAACCCTGGCTCACTTGCTGGGCTCATGTACAGGGACCCTGGCTTGTTTACGTGTGGGATGGGGTAAGAGTTAAGCGGTCATTCAACTGGGGGTCTGCCCGATCAGCAACTGCAGTTGTAAGGCGTAAACTCTGGGGTGGGGTAGTGTTTAGGGCCGATCAGCGTGAATGCTATACCATTCAGCTGAAGGGCGTAAACATCTACAAACAACAGTGAAACGTGAATAGTGAATTGATTGAGATTGTTAGTAGCTTGGCTACTCTTGTCTTGTCCCGATAATTGTTCTCTTGTACTTATTGTTCACCATGTCTTGCTTGTGCACTCATGTTATAACTGCCATGTCATGCATACTAAAACTGCTAGGTTGCTAGTTGCCTTACTTTCAGTTTCTTTGCCCAAGTCTTTTAGACTTGCTGACATGTGCCCCTTTACTCTTTTGGGTGACACATGTTAGATCCCGAGCCTGAGTACCTTGTTGAGGACGAGGTGTTTGCTGACGCCGAGCCCAAGCTTGTGTTGGACGGGGAGTACGTGGACACTGGGGACCAGTCCTAGTGTCTTCGTTGTGTTTTCCTTTTGTTTAGACTACTGTTTTGTTGTCGGTGTGTAGCACCTATACTTTGTGGCGTTGTTGCTTTTGTTGGCCTTGTTCTGGGCCTTAGACTCTTTCTTTTAGCCTGGTGGCTTTTCTGGATGTTGAACTTAATTTCATGTTGGACAATTTATGAGATGTGAGAATTTTATTTCTGTCTCTCCTTTTATTATTATTGTTGCTCCGTTTGTGGTTACATGGACCTGTTTATGTTTTATTGACGCTTATCGGGTTTGGGGCTTCACAGCTCCACTCTCGTGCGGACCTTTTCACGTCTCGCCTCCATTTTAGGGAAGCAGGTCGTGACAGGTTTTGTTGGTGGCCCATGCAGGTCCTTCTGTAACTGCGATTTTTGGAATGACGATAATAATATTAGAATGTCCAATAAACTAAGTTCGATGTCCGATGTCATAAGCTATGAGTCTAATCTGATTCGTTTTCTGTGTCACTAGATGGCAGGAAGACGATTCACCCGTGGTGGGGGTAGTGGTGCGCTCCCTCATGATGAGGAGCCTGAGCGGGAACCCACCAACGGTGAGATGATGCGGATGATGCTCCAGATGATGCAAGTGCAGCAGGGCGTGCTCCTGCAAGTCCAGAATGCTCCACTTGCTCGAGCTGCCCGGGCTCTTCCGGATGCCCCTCGCTTTGAGCCGGGAGCGAAGCAATTTCGGGAGCTGGGTCCCGCATATTTTGATGGGTCTGAGGGTCCTCTGGCTGCCGATGAGTGGATTCGGAACATCGAGGACAATCTGAAGATGGCCAAGATCACCCCGGCTGGATGGGTTGATTTGGCACAGAGGCAACTCAAGGATAATGCTCGGAATTGGTGGGATGCGGAAGAGAAGATGTTGGTGGAGCCGATAGCTTGGACTACCTTTAAGTCCAGGTTTGATGAGGAATTCTTTCCGAAGGCTGCGAAGAAGGAGATGCTGCAGCGCTTCATTGATCTGAAGCAAGGGAGCTTGACGGTGGACCAGTACCACCAAGAGTTCACTAGGCTGAGTCGGTTCGCACCGAAGATGGTGCAGGATGCTGATGAGAGGGCTCAGAGGTTCCTGCAGGGACTTGCTTTGGAGCTCCAGAGTTTTGTGTCTTCCTCCGATCTGGACTCTTATCAGAAGGTTTTGGTCGCTGCCAGGAGGCAGGAGCTGAACCTGAGTCAGAGGAGAGGGCATGTTTCTGGTGCTGGGAAGAGGCCTATGGAGCAGGCCAGAGCGGTGGTTAGGCCTGGCTTCAAGCCTAATCAGCCAGCTCAGTTTAAGAGGCCAAGAGGGCCTATTCTGAAGACTTGCCATTTCTGCGGCAAGCCTGGCCACATCAAGGAACAGTGTCGGAAGTTTTTGGGCTAGTGTCTGGTTTGTGGTGATGCTTCCCATATCGCGAAGGATTGTCGGCATGCGGGTCAGCTGCGGAGGGCGCCTGTTGCAGCACAGCCGTTGTAGCAGCGAGCGCCTGTTCCTGCTGGTCGTGGAGCAGCTCTTGTTCCACAGAGGCAGGCTTTCCAGCAGGCTTTTCCGCCGAGGAGGCAAGCATTTCTGATGACCGCTGTGGAGAGTGAGGCTGTGGATGAGGTTATCGCAGGTAATCCTCAATCTAGCTGTTACTTTCCTAGCTGGTTTTGATTGCTAGATTGTGTTGTTTGCTTGAACATGGTTGTTTGCTAGACTAGGGTTTGATTGTTAAATGATTGTTAGGTGTGGTTTTGGTGTGCACATTTCCTGCACGAGTCCTCTTTGACTCTGGTGCATCGATGTGCATTATTTCTCGGAGCTTCGTGGAGAGGCATTCCTTGTCGATGTCCCCTCTTCCCAAGAGTTGGAATATAGTTACAGGGAATGGCGTGGTCTCGGTGCATCGTGGTTGCAATTCTTGCTCGTTGGTGGTCTGTGGACATGAGCTTTTCGCTGATTTCATTGTCCACGACATCATCAACTATGATGCAGTTCTTGGGATGGACTGGCTTGCGAGCTTCTATGCTACGATTGACTGCAGGAGAAAGAAGGTGGTGTTCGAGATTCCCAGACATCCAATATTTGAGTTCAGTCATGGTAGCAGTTCGCTTGGTCCTGTCAGATTTCGGGCCAGGCTGGTGGAGGTTGTGGCTATGCAGATGGAGCTGGAGTGGCCAGCTGTGGTGCGTGATTTTGGCGACGTCTTCCCTGAGGAGATGTCTGGTTTGCAACCTGATCGAGCTTTAGAATTTTCTATTGATCTTATTCCAGGTGCGCAGCCGATTTCGAAGGCGCCGTATCGTATGGCACCCACTGAGTTGGAAGAGTTGCGGAAGCAGTTGGATGAGCTTTTGTAGAAGGGTTATATCAATCCTAGTGTGTCTCCGTGGAGAGCACCGGTGCTGCTGGTGAAGAAGAAGGATGGTTCACGTCGCATGTGTGTGGACTATCGGGAGTTGAATGCAGTGACCATTAAGAATAAATACCTGTTGCCTCGCATCGATGATATTTTTGATCAGCTTGGAGGTTCGAGGGTGTTTTCTAAATTGGATTTGAGGAGTGGTTACCATCAGTTGAAGGTGAAGAAGGGTGATGTTCCGAAGACAGCATTCAGGACGAAGTATGGACACTATGAATTTGTGGTTATGCCTTTCGGCGTAACTAACGTGTCCGCAGTTTTCATGAATCTGATGAACCTGATTTTCTACGAATTTTTGGATAAGTTTTTCGTTATCTTTATTGACGACATTCTGATCTATTCGAAGTCGGAGGAAGAGCATGCCTCGCACTTGAGGACAGTATTGGAGATCTTGAGGAAGCATCGTTTGTATGCTAAGTTTTCGAAGTGCGAGTTTTGGCTGGACAGAGTTGCTTTTCTCGGGCATGTGGTGACTGGAGATGGTATTTCAGTGGATCCCGAGAAGATTAGGGCCATCAGAGAGTGGCCTGTTCAGTCGTCTGCGTCTGAGATTCGGAGTTTCCTTGGACTTGCTGGTTACTATCGGCGTTTCATTAAGGACTTTTCTCGTATTGCTGAGCCGATGACCAGGTTGATGCGGAAGGATGTGCCTTTTGTTTGGTCGGGTGATTGTGAGAGTGCTTTTGGTATTCTGAAGGAGAGGTTGACGACGGCCCCTATTATTGTTGTGCCTGATCGCAGCGGTGGATTTGAGATCTTTTGCGATGCTTCTGGCAAGGGTCTCAGTTGTGTGTTGCATCAGCACGGACATGTTGTGGCTTATGCATCTCGTCAGCTTAAGGTTCATGAGAAGAATTACCCGACGCATGATTTGGAGTTGGCTGCCGTTGTGTTTGCTCTTAAGATTTGGAGGCACTTCCTGCTGAGTGAGAAAGTGAAGATTTTCACCGATCACAAAAGCTTGAAGTATATTTTTACTCAGAAGGAGCTCAACATGCGACAGCATCGATGGTTGGAGCTTATGGCGGATTATGAGATTGATTTGCAGTTTCACCCTGGCAAGGTGAATGTGGTCCCTGATGCGCTGAGTAGGCTTCCAGCGGTGATGATTTTGACTTCGCAGTGGAGATTGCAGCAGGATTTTTGCGAGTCTGGTGTGGAGATTGTTCTTCCTGGGGCGGCTTCATCGTTGATGTACATGCAGGTACAGTCGAAGATCGTGGATCGGATTAAGGCTGGCCAGGCTGAGGATCCGAAGCTGGTGAAGATTCGGGAGCAGGTGGAAGCCGGTCTGCAGACTGACTTTTTGATTCATGAGGATGGCTCGCTGAGGTTTGGAGCCAGGTTGTGTGTGCCAGCTGGGGATTTTAGAGAGGAGTTGATGGTGGAGGCACACAGTTCGCCGTATTCTGCGCATCCTGGTGACACCAAGATGTACCAGGATCTTCGCCTGAATTATTGGTGGCATGGTATGAAGAGGAGTGTGTCTCGGAGTGTAGCCAAGTGCTTGGTTTGCCAGCAAGTGAAGGCGGAGCATCAGCGTACGGCCGGGTTGCTACAACCGTTTCCGATTCCGGAGTGGAAATGGCAACACATCACTATGGATTTCGTGACTGGACTACCTCGGAGTCCGAAGCAGAATGACGCGATTTGGGTGATCGTAGATCGATTGACCAAATCCGCGCACTTTATTCCGTTTCGAGTGGGACAGTCCACTGAGGCGCTAGCGAGGAGATAATGGAGGTAAAATTCTTTTACTCTCCGTTTTATTTCCTTTTCCTAGTTTGGATAGTGATGTAACGTGAATCGTGCATGAGGTTGTGCCACTTCACAGAGTCCCCGTGAGTATCGTGTCAGACAGAGACACGAGGTTCACATCTCAGTTCTGGCAGAGTTTGCAGAAGAGCTTGGGTACGCGTCTGAGTTTCAGCACGACGTACCATCCGCAGACGGATGGCCAGTCCGAGAGGACGATTCAGATCTTGGAGGACATGCTGAGGGCGTGCATGTTGGATTTCAAGGGTTCGTGGGAGGACCATCTACATTTGGTGGAGTTCTCTTACAACAACAGCTTCCAGGCGAGTATTGGCATGGCGCCTTTCGCCGCTCTTTATGGGAGGAAATGTCGATCGCCATTGAGTTGGGATGACGTTGGTGATCGGGAGCTGTTGGGACCTGAGATGATCGTGGAGGCCGTGGATATTGTCAGGAACATTCGGGAGAGGTTGAGGATTGCTCAGGACCGTTTTAAGCATTGGGCGGATGCTAAACGTCGTCCTTTGGAGTTTCAGCCGGGCGACCATGTGTTCTTGAAGATTTCCCCGAATCGCGGTGTGATTCGTTTTGGGAAGCGAGGGAAGTTGAGCCCGCGATACATTGGACCGTTTGACATTATGGAGAGGGTTGGCGAGGTAGCTTATCGCTTAACCTTGCCGCCATCTTTGGAAGGAGTTCACAATGTTTTCCATGTGTCGCAGCTTCGTCGATACATTAGCGATCCATCTCATGCGGTGGATTTTTTGGAGATTACCGTTCGCCCCGATATGACGTATGACCAGCATCCAGTACAGATTCTGGACAAGCGTCAGAAATCGCTTCGGAACAAGATTGTCAATCTTGTGAGGGTGATGTGGCGACACAGCTCACCTGGAGAGTCTACTTGGGAGAATGAGGATGAGATGCGAGAGCGTTTCCCACTTTTGTTCCCGGACACGTGAGTGTTTGGAAATTCCGAGGACGGAATTTTTCTTAAGTTGGGGAGGATGTAACGACTGGTTTTCATGTATCTGGATTTATTATATTATAATATATGTTTTGGTGGATTTTCTCCTCATGTGTGGTTTTCGTCTCCGTAACTTTCATTTTCGATCGTTTCGTCGTGTTTTCTCGTTTCTTCCTTAGGATCGTCGATTTCGGAGTAAGTCATTCGTGACGGACTTCATAACGGTCGTATCTTACTGTTAGATCAAGCCTAGGAGTCTTAGGAATCGATCCCGGGGCTCCGCGCTCCGTATCGGAACTTTTGGTGCTTATTAGCCGGTGTAAGAAGGGGCACCGACCGACTAGATGACGATCCAGTCGGTCGGCAATCCTTCTTGGACCGACTAGTTGGCTTTCTAAATTTCTCAGGAGTTACTGTTTATCGTTAGTCGGTCTAAGAACGTTGGTTGACCGACTAGGTTGCAAACTAGTCGGTCGGCAATGCTTCTTTAACCGACTAACACATCATCTAAATTTTGGTATCAGTACTGTTCACTCTTAGTCGGTCTAAGAACGTTCACCGACCAACTAGATGTCAAACTAGTCGGTCAATAGTTGTTCATCGACCGACTAAATCCAAATCCTATTTTCGTTCAGAAGTTACTGTTTACACTTAGTCGGTCTGCGTTGGTCGACCGACCGACTAGTTGCCAAACTAGTCGGTCAGTGGTTGCTCTTTGACCGACTAATCTGTGTTAAAACCCTAATTTCTGGGCAGCCGCCAGCCCATCCTATTTAAACCCCTCCCAAACATTTTCTTCTTCCTCCACTCGACCCAAGACCCTAGTTTCTCCCCCATTGAGCCCCCTTCTTCCCCAAACCCTTATTTCTTCATTCCAAGCCCAAGATCCATCATCCAAACCATCCCTCAACACTTTCTACCCCTCATCTTCCCCAAATCTCATCAAATCCCCAAAATCCCCCAAAAAACCCTAGTTCTCCAAACTTCTCCATTCGTTTCCAGATCTGGTCCCTAGGTTCTCCGGAGTGTTTCTTCCGCCTCCTCACGGTAAGAAATCGATCTCTTGATGTTTTCATAACCTATTTGTATTTTTATGAAACCCTAATGAAATAAATGTTGTTTTGATGATTGTTTCCCCATAACAGCGATTTCCCCGTAGATTAGCATCCGCGAGACGAGCCCTCGTGATCGTCATCCCCGGTGCTAGGCAAGTGAAACTTGCCACTTAGGGTTTAGGCCATGTTTTTAGGCCATTTGCTTGTTGTAGGCGTAAAAGAGGCTAGGCGATGAAATGATACTCGCCTAGGCGCAAATTTAGGAACTAGCTTGACAACGAAGCTAGATCCGACATTATCATGTTGCACAATTACCATGTCATGTTTAAATTCCATTAACGGTACGCAAATTAATTGTCATGTCATTGCATTCTTTAAGTGATCCCGTGATTGCGTAGCATCGCTACAATACTTGTGTTTCCTGGCTCGTGACCAGAAGCGAGCATAATGAGTTGCTAACCCCAACGCTCGATATTGAATTGTGAACTAGGAAAACAAGCTCCCGTGCGGGGCAACCCTGGCTCACTTGCTGGGCTCATGTACAGGGACCCTGGCTTGTTTACGTGTGGGATGGGGTAAGAGTTAAGCGGTCATTCAACTGGGGGTCTGCCCGATCAGCAACTGCAGTTGTAAGGCATAAACTCTGGGGTGGGGTAGTGTTTAGGGCCGATCAGCGTGAATGCTATACCATTCAGCTGAAGGGCGTAAACATCTACAAACAACAGTGAAACGTGAATAGTGAATTGATTGAGATTGTTAGTAGCTTGGCTACTCTTGTCTTGTCCTGATAATTGTTCTCTTGTACTTATTGTTCACCATGTCTTGCTTGTGCACTCATGTTATAACTGCCATGTCATGCATACTAAAACTGCTAGGTTGCTAGTTGCCTTACTTTCAGTTTCCTTGCCCAAGTCTTTTAGACTTGCTGACATGTGCCCCTTTACTCTTTTGGGTGACACATGTTAGATCCCGAGCCTGAGTACCTTGTTGAGGACGAGGTGTTTGCTGACGCCGAGCCCGAGCTTGTGTTGGACGGGGAGTACGTGGACACTGGGGACCAGTCCTAGTGTCTTCGTTGTGTTTTCCTTTTGTTTAGACTGCTGTTTTGTTGTCGGTGTGTAGCACCTATACTTTATGGCGTTGTTGCTTTTGTTGGCCTTGTTCTGGGCCTTAGACTCTTTCTTTTAGCCTGGTGGCTTTTCTGGATGTTGAACTTAATTTCATGTTGGACAATTTATGAGATGTGAGAATTTTATTTCTGTCTCTCCTTTTATTATTATTGTTGCTCCGTTTGTGGTTACAGGGACCTGCTTATGTTTTATTGGCGCTTATCGGGTTTGGGGCTTCACAGCTCCACTCTCGTGCGGACCTTTTCACGTCTCGTCTCCATTTTAGGGAAGCAGGTCGTGACAACGATAATAATATTAGAATGTCTAATAAACTAAGTTCGACATCCGAGTCATAAGCTATGAGTCTAATTGTTTCGTTTTCTGCGTCATTAGATGGCAGGAAGGCGATTCACCCGTGGTGGTGGTAGTGCGCCCCCTCATGACGAGGAGCCTGAGCGGGAGCCCACCAATGGGGAGATGATGTAGATGATGCTTCAGATGATGCAGGTGCAGCAGGGCGTGCTCCTGCAAGTCCAGAATGCTACAGTTGTTCGAGCTGGTCGGGCAATCCAGGATGCCCCTCGCTCCGAGCCGGGAGCGAAGCAATTTCGGGAGCTGGGTCCCGCTTATTTTGATGGGTCTAAGGGTCCTCTAGCTGCCGATGAGTGGATTCGGAACATTGAGGATAATTTGAAGATGGCGAAGATCAGCCCGGCTGGATGGGTTGATCTGGCGAAGAGGCAGCTCAAGGATAATGCTCGGAACTGGTGGGATGCGAAAGAGAAGATGCTGGTGGAGCCGATAGCTTGGGCTACCTTTAAGTCCAGGTTTGATGAAGAGTTCTTTCCGAAGGCTGCTAGGAAGGAAATGCTGCAGCGCTTTATTGATCTGAAGCAAGGGAGCTTGACGGTGGACCAGTACCACCAAGAGTTCACTAGGCTGAGTCGGTTCGCACCGAAGATGGTGCAAGATGCTGATGAGAGGGCTCAGAGGTTCCTGCAGGGACTTGCTTTGGAGCTTCAAAGTTTTGTGTCTTCCTCTGATCTGGACTCTTATCAGAAGGTTCTGGTAGCTGCGAGGAGGCAGGAGCTGAACCTGAACCAGAGGAGAGGACATGTTTCTGGTGCTGGGAAGAGGCTTATGGAGCAGGCCATGGCGGTGGTTAGGCCTGGTTTCAAGCCTAATCAGTCGGTGCAGTTCAAGAGGCCAGGAGGGCCTAATCTGAAGACTTGCCATTTCTACGGCAAGCCTGGCCACATCAAGGATCAGTGTAAGAAATTTCTGGGCCAGTGTTTGGTTTGTGGTGATGCTTCTCATGTCGCGAAGGATTGTCGGTATGCGAATCAGCTGCAGAGGGCACCTATTGCAGCACAGCCGTTGCAGCAGAGAGCGCCTGTTCCTGCTGGACATGGAGCAGCTCTTGTTCCACAGAGGTAGGCTTTCCAGCAGGCTTTTCCGCCGAGGAGGCAAGCATTTCTGATGACCGCTGTGGAGAGCGAGGCTGTGGATGAGGTTATCGCATGTAATCCTCAATCTAGCTGTTCCTTTCTTATTTGGCTTTGTTTGTTAGATTATGTTGTTTGCTTGAATATGATTGTTTGCTAGACTAGGGCTTGATTGTTAGACTGTTTGTAGGTGTGATTTTGGTGTGCACATTTCCTGCACGAGTTCTCTTTGACTCTGGTGCATCGATGTGCATTATTTCTCGGAGCTTCGTGGAGAAGCATTCCTTGTCGACGTCCCCTCTTTCCAAGAGTTGGAATATCGTCACAGGAAATGGCGTGGTCTCGGTGCATCGTGGTTGCAATTCTTGCTCGTTGGTGGTCTGTGGACATGAGCTTTACGCTGATTTCATTGTCCACGACATCATCAACTATGATGCGGTCCTTGGGATGGATTTGCTTGTGAGCTTCTATGCTACGATCGACTGTCGGAGGAAGAAGGTGGTGTTCGAGATTCCCAGACATCCAGTATTTGAGTTCAGCCGGGGTAGCAGTTCGCTCGGTCCGGTCAGGTTTCGGGCCAGGCCGGTGGAGATTGTGGCTATGCAGATGGAGCTGGGGAGGCCAGCTGTGGTGCGGGACTTCGATGACGTTTTCCTTGAGGAGATGTCTGGTTTGCCACTTGATCGAGCTCTCGAATTTTCGATTGATCTTATTCCGGGAGCGCAGCCGATTTCGAAGGCGCCATATCGTATGGCACCCGCTGAGTTGGAGGAATTACGGAAGCAGCTGGATGAGCTTTTACAGAAGGGTTATATCAATCCTAGTGTGTCTCCGTGGGGAGCACCGGTGCTGCTGGTGAAGAAGAAGTATGGTTCGCGTCGCATGTGCGTGGACTATCGGGAGCTGAATGCAGTGACCATTAAGAATAAATACCCGTTGCCTCGCATCGATGATATTTTTGATCAGCTTGGAGGTTCGAGGGTGTTTTCTAAGTTGGATCTAAGGAGTGGTTATCATCAGCTGAAGGTGAAGAAGGGAGATGTTCCGAAGACAGCGTTCAGGACGAAGTATGGACACTACGAGTTTGTGGTTATGCCCTTCGGTGTAACCAATCCTCCCGCAGTTTTCATGAATCTGATGAATCTGATTTTCTACGACTTTTTAGATAAGTTTGTCGTTATCTTTATTGACGATATTCTGATCTATTCTAAGTCAGAGGAAGAGCATGCCTCGCACTTGCGGACAGTGTTGGAGATTTTGAGGAAGCATCGGTTGTATGCTAAGTTTTCGAAGTGCGAGTTCTGGCTGGACATGGTTGCTTTTCTCGGGCATGTGGTGACTGGAGATGGTATTTCAGTGGATCCCGAGAAGATCAGGGCCATCAAAGAGTGGCATGTTTCGTAGTCAGCGTCTGAGATCCGGAGTTTCCTTGGGCTTGCTGGTTACTATCGGCGCTTCATTAAGGACTTTTCTCGTATTGCTGAGCCGATGACCAGATTGACGCGGAAGGATGTGCCTTTTGTTTGGTCGGGTGATTGTGAGAATGCCTTCGGTGTCCTGAGGGAGAGATTGACGACTTCCCCTATTCTTGTTGTGCCTGATCGCAGCGGTGGATTTGAGATCTTTTGCGATGCTTCTAGAAAGGGTCTCGGTTATGTGTTGCATCAGCACGGGCATGTTGTGGCGTATGCTTCGCGTCAGCTCAAGACTTATGAGAAGAATTATCCGACGCATGATTTGGAGTTGGCTGCTGTCGTGTTTGCGCTCAAGATTTGGAGGCACTTCTTGCTGAGTGAGAAAGTGAAGATCTTCACCGATCACAAAAGTTTGAAGTATATTTTTACTTAGAAGGAGCTCAACATGAGACATCATCGATGGTTAGAGCTCATGGCAGATTATGAGATTGATTTGCAGTATCACCCTGGCAAGGTGAATGTGGTTCCTGATGCGCTGAGTAGGCTTCCAGCGGTGATGATTTTGACCTCGCAGTGGAGATTGCAGCAGGATTTTTACGAGTCTGGTGTGGAGATTGTTCTTCATGGGGAGGCTTCTTCGTTGATGTGTATGCAGATACAGTCGACGATCGTGGATCGGATCAAGGCTGGTCAGGCTGTGGATGCGAAGCTGGTGAAGATTCGGGAGCAGGTAGAAGCCGGTCTGCGGACTGACTTTTTGATTCATGAGGATGGCTCGCTGAGGTTTGGAGCCAGGTTGTGTGTGCCAGTTGGGGATATCAGAGAGGAGTTGTTGGTGGAGGCACACAGTTCGCCGTATTCTGTGCATCCTGGTGGGACCAAGATGTACAAGGATCTTCATCTGAACTTTTAGTGGCATGGTATGAAGAGGAGCGTGGCTCAGAGTGTAGCCAAGTGCTTGGTCTGCCAGCAGGTAAAGGTGGAGCATCAGCGTATGGCAGGGTTGCTACAACCGCTTCCGATTCCGGAGTGGAAATGGCAACACATCACTATGGATTTCGTGACTGGACTACCTCGGAGTCCGAAGCAGAATGACGCGATTTGGGTGATCATAGATCGATTGACCAAATCCGCGCACTTTATTCCGTTCCGAGTAGGACAGTCCACTGAGGCGCTAGCAAGGAGATACATGGAGGTAAATTCTTTTACTCTCCGTTTTATTTCCTTTTCCTAGTATAGATAGTGATGTGACGTGGATCGTGCAGGAGATCATACGACTTCACGGAGTCCCCGTGAGTATCGTGTCGGACAGAGACACGAGGTTCACATCTCAGTTCTGGCAGAGTTTGCAGAAGAGTTTGGGTACGCGTCTGAGTTTCAGCATGGCGTACCATCCGCAGACAGATGGCCAGTCCGAGAGGACGATTCAGATCTTGGAGGACATGCTGAGGGAGTGCATGTTGGATTTCAAGGGTTCGTGGGAGGACCATCTACATCTGGTGGAGTTCTCTTACAACAACAGCTTCCAGGAGAGTATTGGCATGGCGCCTTTTACTGCGCTTTATGGGAGGAAATGTCGATCACCATTGAGTTGGGATGACGTTGGTGATCGGGAGCTGTTGGGACCTGAGATGATTGTGGAGGCCGTGGATGTTGTCAGGAACATTCGGGAGAGGTTGAGGATTGCTCAGGACCGTTTTAAGCATTGGGCGGATGCTAAACGCCGTCCTTTGGAGTTTCAGCCAGGCGACCATGTGTTCTTGAAGATTTCCCCGAATCGTGGTGTGATTCGCTTTGGGAAGCGAGGGAAGTTGAGCCCGCGATACATTGGACCGTTTGACATTCTAGAGAGAGTTGGCGAGGTAGCCTACCGCTTAGCCTTGCCGCCATCTTTGGAAGGATTTCACAATGTTTTCCATGTGTCACAGCTTCGTCGATACATTAGTGATCCATCTCACGCTGTGGATTTCTCGGAGATTACCGTTCGCCCTGATATGACGTATGACCAGCAGCCAGTGCAGATTCTGGACAGGTGTCAGAAGTCGCTCCGAAACAAGGTTGTCAATCTTGTGAGGGTGATGTGGCGACACGGCTCGCCAGGAGAGTCTACTTGGGAGAATGAGGATGAGATGCGAGAGCGTTTCCCACTTTGGTTCCCGGACACGTGAGTGTTGGGAAATTCCTAGGACGGAATTTTTCTTAAGTTGGGGAGGATGTAACGACTGGTTTTCATGTATTTGGATTATCTATATTATATACGTGTTTTGGCGGATTTTCTCCTTATGTGTGGTTTCCCGTCTCAGTAGTTTTCGTGTTCGTTCGTTTCGTTGTGATTTTCTAGCTTCTTCCTTAGATCGTTGATTTTTGTAGTAAGTCACTCGTGACGAGCTTCTATCGCTCATATCTTAGAGATAGGTTGATCCTAGAAGCCGTAGAAATCTTCCCGAAGCTTCACGCTTCAATTCGGCACTTTTCGTGCACGTTAGTTGGTTCAAGAAGGGGAACCAACCGACTAGATTGAGATCTAGTCGGTCGGCAACTCTGCTCAAACCGACTAGTTCATTGAATAAATTGTACAAGAGTTACTGTTTACTCTTAGTCGGTCTAAGAACAACCACCGACCGACTAGATGTGAAACTAGTCGGTCAAAACTTGCTCTCAGACCGACTAGTTCCTTTGATAAATTTCACCTGAGTTACTGTTTATCGTTAGTCGGTTTATGAACACTCACCGACCGACTAGGTTGCAAACTAGTCGGTCAACGGGCCTTCACAGACCGACTAATTCACTACCCAGATTTATTCTCTTTTTCGATGCTTGATTTTAGTCGGTCATAGTTGGTCGACCGACCGACTAGTTGTTGAACTAGTCGGTCAACAACCCTTCTTTGACCGACTAATCGCTGTCGTAAACCTAGGGTTTGCCCAGCCGCCGACTTTTCCTATTTAAACCCCCCAAACGTTTTTCTTTCTTCTTTCATTTCTCCTAAGCCTCCTTCTTCCCCAAATCATCATCCATCTTCCCCTAGCCTTCCTCCTTCGTCAAGAGCCCCTCTCCCCCTCCATTAGGGCCGGCCATCTCCTCTAGGTCGTCGGAAAACCCCCAAAAACCCCCAAACCCCCCAAAATCTCATTTCTCCAGATTTTCTCCCCATTTCCAGATCTGAACCCTAGTTCCCGGATCGTTCTTCCGTGGCCGTGCTTGCTCGGCATCGTTCTTCCGCTAACGATTCGGTAATAACTCGATCCTATAATGTTCTCTTAACCCATTTGTGTTTTTGTAAAACCCTAATGAAAATGGATGTTGTTTTGATGGTTGTTTCCCCATAACAGCGACTTCTAGTGATTGTGAGACGAACCTTCGTGATCTTCATCCTCGGTGCTAGGCAAGTGAAACTTGCCACTTAGGGTCTTAGGCCATTTGCTTGTTGTAGGCGTAAAAGAGACTAGGCGACGAAATGATACTCGCCTAGGCGCAATTTCAGGATCTAGCTTGACAACGAAGCTAGATCCGTCATTTATCATGTTGCATAACTACCATGTCATGTTTCATTTCAATTAACGGTACGCGAATTAATTGTCATGTCATTGCATTCTTTAAATGTTCCCGTGATTGCGTAGCTCCGCTACACCTAGTGAATTGATTGAGGCTAGGCACCTGCTTTTAGCGGGCACAACCCTACGCCAAATTGTGAACCTAGAAACAAGCTCTTGTGCGGGGCAACCCTTGCTCATTTACTGAGCATCGTGTGCAGGGACCCTGGCTTGTTTACGTGTGGGAGGGGTAAGGGTTAAGCGGCCAATCAACTGGGAGTCTGCTCGATCAGCAACTTCAGTTGTAAGGCATAAACTCTGGGTTTTGGGGTAGTGTTAAGCGGCCAATCAGTGTGAATGTCCAACAGTTCAGCTGTAAGGCGTAAACATCTATAAATAACTTGAAACGTGACTAGTGAAAAGATTGAGATTGTTAGTCGCTTGGCTACTCCTGTCATACCATGATAATTGTTCTCTTGCATCTATTGTTACAACATGCCTTGCTTGTGCTCTCATGCCATAATTGCCATGTCATGCATACTATAACTTCTAGGTTGTTAGTTTACCTTACCTTCAGTTTCCTTGCCCAAGTCTTTTAGACTTGCTGACATGTGCCCCTTTACTCTTTTGGGTGACACATGTTAGATCCTGAGCCTGAGTTCGTTGTTGAGGACGAGGTGTTTGCGGATGCCGAGCCCGAGCCTGTGTTTGACGAGGACTTCGTGGACACGGGCGATCAGTCGTAGAGACTGTTTGTGTTGTTGTTTAGACTGTTTTGTTGTCGGTGCGTAGCACCAATACTCTGTTTATGTTTGTCTTTGTTTGGCCTTGTTCTGGGCCTTTAGACTCTTTCCTTTAGCCTGGTGGCTTTTCTGGATGTTGAACTTAATTTTAATATTTGGAAATTGCTGAGACTTGGGATTTTATTTCAGTCTCTCTTTCTTTATTATTATTGTTGTTGTTCCATTTACAGTTACAGGGACCTGCATTGAATTTTTATTTGACGCTTATCAGGCTTGTGGCTTCACAGCTCCATGCCTGTGCGGACCTTCTCACGTCTCGCCTCCACTTTAGGGAAGCGGGGCGTGACACTTCTACCTTGGGGGCATTGGTCTTCATATAGTTGTATTTAGCAGGGCGCTCCTTATTCCGAGGACTCTTGTCTCTTTGTCTCCGATCTCGCAGCTCTTGTCAGGGGATTCCTCAGGGTTGTGCATCTCGCTTTGTTTTCTCTTGGAACTTAGGAGTGTAATTCTTTGCATGTGCGCGTGCATCTTATGAATCCATGAAGCGATTCATCTTATTAGACATCTCCACGAGATCATTTGGTGGGAATTGATGCAAGGACTTCAACAGATCTTTATTCCGGACCGCTTGGGTGAGGGCTCCAATGACAGTAGCCTTGGGGGTGTCCTCAACTTCTAGCCTTTCATCGTTGAAATGCTTAATGAAGTCACAAATTGATTCTCTCTCACCATGCTTTAAAGTAAAGAGATGAGAGGACTTTCGCTTAGTGCATCTTCCTGCAACAAATTAACTGCAAAAAAAGTCTGAAAAATTGCCAAAAGACTCGATGATATCATCGGGCAGTCTATTGCACCATCCATCTGCCACATTGTAAGTGTGGTTTGGAAGGCCTTGCAGAGGTATGGCTCGTCGGCTCCATCGATTTCCATCACACTTTGGTATTTAGGGACGTGTTTCCATGGGTCCCCGATGCCGTCATATATATGTAGAGATGGCATCTTGAATTTGGAAAGCAGTCGGGTAGATAGGATGTTCTCCTTCATATGAGTCTGTCGGTTAGTAGGAAGAGTGAGTGGGGATCGCTCCTTCCTGCGTTATAGGTGAGTGACGCTAGAAGAACGGACGGGGCTTTCTTCCATATTTTTTCTCTTTGTGCCAGCTACAAATCCATGTGGACTGCGACCTTGAGTGAATTGATCTATTACCTGGTCTAAAACACTGTGAGTTGATCGCCCATTGGTGGAGGGTCCATGACCTCCATTGTGTCCCGAGGTACAGTTGTTATTCCACATCTCTCCATTCCGTTGAGATGTAGGAGTCGCATTGAGCTGCAAGTTCTCTTGCCGCTCAGGTCTTTGCTCACCCAACCTTGGGTCTCTAGGAGTGGTTTGCTCCTTTATGGGCGTTTGAGTTGGATTTGGAGGCTGCTGCTCCTCGTCAGCCTGTTGTGGGTGCCCCATGCTCTGTTGCACAGGAGTAGTTAAAACGATCAGGCTTTTTCTGATCTACTCAGCGAACTTGTTGAATTGCTCTTGAGTCACCATAAGTTCTATTGGCTCCTTTGATGATAACCTAGAATCTTCAGCATCGAGTCGAGTGTTCTCAGTCAAAATAAGAATTGGTTCAGTGTTCTTATGTCCAGTCGACATAGACATAGGGTTGTAGTTGCCTTGGGATGTTGACTGAGCTTTCCCACAGATGGTGCTTACTGTTAAAGCCAAAATTGGCGTCAACAGTATTTGTGCTGACACAGACTCCTCTATAGAGGTCGAACCTTGTCAGCTAGTGGAGTGGAACCCTTGGATTGAAGAACCAGGGACGATGATAGGTGGGACGAGAGCATAATATGGATGTATGATCGACCCTTCTGTTGAATGCAACGATCGTTTGACCCTTGGACTAAATCGAACCTCGATTAATAATTGAAAAGAACGGTAGATCGACTCTCCTGTTGGGTCGAATCACGAGCTTCATGCACCACAAAGAAACATCAATGGGGGTCAAATCTGGGTCCCAACCCAAATCTCCTCCAATGCTTAAGTTTGACGGAAACTTAAGGAAATGCTTGGGGCTGTCAAGATCGACCCGCAGAGGTTCGTCTTGAGTCAGTCTCCTCAAGTGTATGGAGGAAGAAATATAAAGTATGTGGAGGGAGAATATTAAAGTGTGTTAGGTTTTCTCATACCACCCCTCTTCTGTTTGTCCTTTCTGAATTTAAAGACTTCGGTGGTCTCTTCAGTGACGTTGGGAGGATAATTGTCACCAATATGGTGCCACGATCCTCCCCCTCTTAATATGGATAACCGTTGTCCATGCCTCAGCTATTTATGAGCCCATTATCAATCGCACGTTTGGGCGACGGAGGTTCAATGGGCAAATAACATGTGGGCTTTGACTGGGTCAGTTTCCAGCCTCCTTTGTGGACCTCGTGGGGGCTTTGGTGTCAGTCGAGTGAGCCTCTTCAGTACCGGCCCATGTGTTTAACAATAAGAGATGACAAAATTAGGCTATAAAATCATATCATTAAATATAAACATCCACATCTTTCAGAAAATGTAGAAAATTTAATAGCACCAAGTTAAGAAAAATACGCAAAAATGTCGGTTGAAACCGGAAGATCGTCAAATTCAAAAGAAAAATAAGAGAAGACAATATTAGGCCAAAATCATATCTTTTAATAAAACAATCCATATCTTCCAGAAAATGTGGACAATAGCCAGGAGCTCAGTAAAATCCAAAAAAAATGTTCGTTGAAACCGGGAGATAGCCATCTTCAACCGAAAAATTAGCGAAGACAAAATTAGGCCAAAAAATCATATCATTTAAAAAAGATGCATATCTTGCAAAAAAATTTAGAAAATGGCTCTGAGCTCAGAAAAATTCGCAAAAATATCTGTTGGAACCGGAAGATCGCATGCCTCAATAAGAAAATAAGAGAAAACAAAATTAGGCCCAAAAATCATATAATTTAATAAAACGATCCATATCTTCCCAAAAATGTGAAAAATAGCCCGAAGCTCAGAAAAATCTGTAGAAATGTCCGTTGAAACCAGGAGATCGCCATCTTCAATGAAAAAAATAAGAGAAGACAAAATTAGGCCAAAAATCATATCATTTAATAAAATGATTCATATTTTCCAGAAAATGTGGAAAATAGCTCCAAGCTTAGAAAAATCTGCAAAAATGTCCATTTGAACCGAGAGATCGCCATCTTCAACTGAAAAATAAGAGAAGACAAAATTAGGCTACAAAAATCATATCAGTTAATACAAAGATCCATGTCTTCAATAAAATGTAGAAAATAGCCCCAAAAATTAGGCCTAAAAATCATATTATTTAATAAAAAGATCCAAATCTTTCAAAAAAATGTAGAAAATAGGCTGGAGGTTAGAAAAATCAGCAAATTCTGTTGGAACCGAAAGATCGCCATGTTCAACTGAAAAATAAGAGTAAACAAACTTAGCCTATAAAAATCAAATCATTTAATAAAAAGATCCATATCTTCAATTAACTGTAGAAAATAGACCTGATCTCAAAAAATCCGCAAAAATATCTGTTGGAACCCGAAGAACTAAAAAAATAAGAGAAGACAAAATTAGGCCAAAAATCATATCATTTAATAAAAAGATCCATATATTCGAGAAAATTTAGAAAATAGCCCTGAGGTCAGAATAATAACAAAAATGTCCGTTGGAACTGGGGGATCGACATATTCAACTGAAAAATAAGCGAAGTCAAAATTAGACCATAAATCATATTATTTAATAAAAAGATCCTAACTTTGAGAAAATGTAGAAAAATAGCCCTGAGCTCAGAAAAATCCGCAAAAATCCGTTCGGAACCTGGAGATCGCCATCTTCCACTGAAAAATAAGAGAAGACCAAATTAGGTTATAAAAATCTTATCATTTAATATAAATATTCATATCATACAAAAACTGTAGAAAACAGCCACGAGCTCAAAAAAAATCCGCACAAATGTTCGTTGGAACCGGGAGATCTCCATCTTCAAATTAAAAAAATAGAAGACAAAATTAGGCCAAAAAATCATATCATGTCATAAAAATATTCATATCTTTCAGAAAATATGGAAAAATAGTCTCAAGCTATGAAAAATCTGCAAAAATGTCCGTTGGAACCGGGAGATCGTCATCTTCATCTGAAATAAATAAGAGAAGACAAACGAAGGCTATAAAATCTTATTATTTAATAAAAAGTTATATATCTTCCATAAAATATTGAAAATAGCACCGAACTCAAAAAAATGCGTAAAAATGTCCATTGGAACCGGGAGATCGCCATCTTCAACTAAAAAAATAAGAGAATGACAAAATTAGGCGATGAAATTTTTATCATTTATAAAAAGATTCATAATTTTTCGAAAATGTAGAAAATAGCTCGGAGCTAAGAAAAATCCGCAAATTGTTGGAACCGGAAGATCACCATCTTCGTTTGAAAATAAGAGAAAACAAAATTTGGCCCAAAAATCATATTATTTAATAAAAAGATCTATATCTTCCAGAAAACGTAGAAAATAGGCTTGAGGTAAGAAAAATCTGCAAAAATGTCCGTTGGAACCGGGAGATCGTCATTTTCAACTTAAAAAATAAGAGAAGACAAACTTAGGCTATAAAATGATCATTTAATAAAAAGATCCTTATCTTCAATTAACCGTATAAAATAGCGCTAAGCTCAAAAAATCCGCAAAAATGTCTATTGGAACAAGGAGATCGCCAGTTTTGACTGAAAAATAAGAGAAGACAAAAATTAGGCTATAAAAATCATATCATTTAATAAAAATATCCAAACCTTTCATAAAATGTAGAAAATAACCCCGAGCTCATAAATCCGCAAAAATGTCCATTAGAACCGGAGATCGCCATTTTCAACTGAAAAAAATAAGACAATACAAACTTAGGCTATAAAAATCATATCATTTAATAAAAAGAGCCATATCTACCATAAAAAGTAGAAAATAGCTCGAATCTCAGAAAAATCCGCAAAAATGCCTGTTGAAACCAGGAGAACTACATCTTCAACTGAAAAAAGAAAAGAAAAAATTAGACCAAAAATCATATCCTTTGCTAAAAAGATGCATAACTTTCATCAAATGTAGAAAATAGCCCGGAGCTCTGAAAATACCTAAAACTGTCCATTAAAACTGGGAGATCGTCAACTTCTACTAAAAAAGAGAAGACAAAATTAGGCCAAAAAATCATATAATTTAATAAAAAGATCCATATCATACAGTAAATGTAGAAAAATAGTCTCAAGCTAAGAAAACTCTGCAAAAATATCCGTTGGAACCGGTAGATCGCCATCTTCACCTGAAAAATAAGGGAAGCAAAACGTATGTCAAATCATTTAATAAAAGATCCATATCTTCCAGAAAATTCAGAAAATAGCACCGAGGTCAGAATAATCCGCAAAAATGTCTGTTGGAACCGTGAGATCGCCATCTTCAATTGAAAAAAAAAGAGAAAACAAAATTAGGCCAAAAAGTCATATCATTTAATAAAAAGATCAGTAACTTCCTGAAAATGTAGAAAATAGTCCCTAACACAGAAAAATCCGCAAAAATATCCGTTGGAATCGGGAGATCATCTTCAACTGAAAAATAAGAGAAGATAAAATTAGGCTATAAAATAATATCATTTAATATAAAGCCATATCTTATAGAAAACTAGTCATAACCCGTACCTGCAGGCACTGTTCATTTAAGATTTTCCCCCGCGAAATCTTGGTTCACCAAAAAATTACTTCTATAACCAAAATTTAAAAGAACAACACATTAGCGTAAAAAAATTTAGCGGCACATGCACCGTCAGCACGGGCATCTTCGGCGTGGTCGCCTTCGACGCGGAACAACAAATAAGGTGCAGGCGCATTCGGCGCGAAATAAAACGTTCGACGCAAGCACTTTCGGCATGGAACAACCGCGCACCTTCGATCTGGAACAACAAATTCGGTGCAGGCGCCTTCGGTGTAGAACAATACACGAGCATTTTCGGCACGGAACAACAAATTCGGCATGGATGCTTTCGACACGAAACAACGCACGAGCGCCTTCGGTGCGGAACAACAAATTTGACCTGGGCACCTTCGGCAGAACACAAGGTGCGAGCGCCTTCGGCATGGAACAACAAATTTGACTCGGGTGCTTTTGGCGTGGAATAACGTGCAAGCGCCTTCGACGTGGAACAACAAATTCCACGTTAGCGCCTTCTGCGTGAAACAACAAATTAGCGTAAGAAATTTAGCGGAAGAACAAATTCGGCACGGAACAACGAGGGAGCGCATTTGGTACGGAACAACAAATTCGACGCGGGCACCTTTGTCGTAGCACAACAAATTAGCGTAAAAAATACGCGGGCGCCTTCGGCACGAAACAACCTACCTAAGATTATTTTTCAGTGACGGTATTAAATTAAATTCTTTTATGCTAGTTTTTTTACTTTGTTTAATTTGATGGTACAGGTTTTCCCACAATCTTTCCCAGAACACTTTTAATTTTAAAGTTTTGGTTCCCAAGACACTTTTCCACCCAAAATTTGATTTTCACACTCTTTCCCAGTACAATTTTAATTTCAAAGTTTTGATTCCCAAGACACATTTTCCCCCAAAAAATTTAAGTTTTCCCACTAAAATTTTCACAAAATCCAATCTCAAACATTGATTTACCAAGATGAAATCTCAGCCACTCTTTATCTTTTCCTAGTCAGCCCTAGAATTCAAAAAAGGTTGTCAAATGTATAATATATGTAGAAAATAGCCTGGAGCTTAAAAAATCTGCACAAATGTAAATTAGAACCGGGAGATCGCCAACTTCAACTGAAAAAAGAGAAGACGAAATTAGGCCAAAAATCATATCATTTAATAAAAATATCCATATCTTCCAGAAAATGTAGAAAATAGCCCCAAGCTAAGAAAAATCTGCAAAACTATTTGTTGGAATGGGCAGATCGCCATCTTCAACACAAAAATAAGAGAAGACAAATGTTGGTTATAAAATCATATCATTTAGTAAAAAGATCCTTATCTTTCATAAAATTTAGAAATTAGCACCGAGCTCATAAAAATCTGCAAAAATGTCTGTTGGAACCGGGAGATCACCATCTTCAACTGAAAAATAAAAGAAGACAAAATTAGGCCAAAAATCATATCATTTAATAAAAGATCCATATATTCCAAAAAATTTAGAAAATCGCCCTGAGGTCAGAATAATACGTAAAAATGTCCGTTGGAACCGAGTGATCGCCAACTTCAACTTAAAATAAGAGAACACAAAATTAGGCCAAAAAATCATATCATTTAATAAAAAGATCCACAAATTACCGAATATATAGAAAAATAGACCCGAGGTCAGAAAAATCCAGACAAATGTCACTTGGAACTGGGAGATTGCTATCTTCAACTGAAAAGTAAGCGAAAACAAAATTAGGTTATAAAAATAATCTCATTTAATATAAAGATTCAAATCATACACAAAATGTACAAAATAGGCAGGAGCTCAAAAAAACCGCACAAATGTCCGTTGGAACTGGGAGATCGCCATCTTCAACTTAAAAATAGAATACAAATCTAGGCCAAAAAAATCATATCATTTCATAAAAAGATACATATCTTCCAGAAAATGTAGAAAAATAGCATCAAGCTAAGAAAATCTACAAAAACGTTCGTTGGAACCGAGAGATTGCCATTTTCAACTGAAAAAATAAGAGAAGACAAACGTAGGCTATAAAAATCAAATCATTTAATAAAAAGTTCTATATCTTCCATATAATGTAGAAAATAACTCAAAAAATTAAGCAAAAATGTTCGTTGGAACCGGGAGATCGCCATCTTAAACTAAAAAAATAAGAGTAGACAAAATTAGGAAATAAAAATCATATCATTTAATATAAAACATCCCTATCTTACAGAAATTATAGAAAATAGCAAGGAGCACAACAAAATCCGCAAAAAATGTTAGTTGGATCATGATATCGCCATCTTCATATAAAAATAATAGAAAAAAATTAGGCCCAAAAATCATTTGATTTTTTAAAATATCTATATCTTCCAGAAAATGTTGAAAATAGGCTCGAGCTCGGAAAATTCCACAAAAATGTCAGTTAGGAGTGGGAGATTGCCATCTTCAACTGAAAAATAAGAGAAGACAAAACTTAAGCTATAAAAATCATATCATTTAATAAAAAGATTCATATCTTCAATTGTCTGTAGAAAATCGTGCCAATCTCAGAAATATCCACAAAAATGTCCGTTGTCACTGGGAGATCGCCATCTTCAACTGAAAAATATGAGAAGATAAACTTCGGCTATAAAAATCAGATCATTTAATAAATCAGATCATTCAATCAAAATAATCATATCTTTTATAAAATGTAGAAATAGCTCAGAGCTTAGTAAACTCCGCAAAAATGTCTGTTGGAACCGGGAGATCGCCATCTTCAACTAAAAAAGGGAAAACAAAATCAGGCCAAAAAATTATATCATTTAATAAAAAGATCCATATCATTCATAAAATATAGAAAATAGCACGGAGCTCTGAAAATCCATACAATTGTTCGCTGGAATCGTGAGATCGACATCTTAAACTAAAAAGACAGAAGACAAAAATAGGCCAAAAATCGTACCATTTAATAAAAAAGATCCTTAGTACAAAATTGGGAAAAGTTCGCAAAAATGTCCGTTGGAACTAGTAGATCGCCATTTTCAATTGAAAAAATAAGGAAAGAAAAATGAAGGCTATAAAAATAATCTCACTTAATAAAAAGATACATATCTACCATAAAATGTAGAAAATAGCACCGAGCTCAAAAAAATCCGCAAAAAATCGGTTTCGAACCGGGAGATCGCCATCTTCAACTTAAAAATAGAGAAGGCAAAATTAGGCAAAAAATCATATCATTAAATAAAAATATAAATACCTCCAAAAAATTTAGATAAAGCCACAAGGTGAGATTAATAAGCAAAAATGGCAGTTGGAATCGAGAGATCAGAATCTTCACATGAAAAATAAGAGAAGATTAAATTAGGCCAAAAAAATCATATCATTTAATTAAAAAAACATAAGTTCCCGAAAATGTAGAAAAATATCCCCGAGCTCAGAAAAATACGCAAAAATGTTCGTTGTGAGATTGCCATTTTCAACTGAAAAATAAGAGAAGACAAAATTAGGCTATAAAAATCATATCATTTAATATAAAGATCCATATATTATAGAAAATATAGAATATAGCCTGGAGCTAGAAAAAATCCGTGCAAATGTAAATTGGAACCGGAAGATCGCCATTTTCAACTGAAAAAATATAGAAGATAAAATTAAGTCAAAAATCATATCATTTAATAAAATATCCATATTTTCCTGAAAATGTAGAAAATAGCCCTAAGCTAAGAAAAATCCTCAAAAATGTTCGTTGGAACAAGTAGATCACCATCTTCAACTGATAAAACAAGAGAAGACAAACGTGGGCTACAAAAATCATATCATTTAATAAAAGATACTTATCTTTCATACAATGTAAAAAAAGCACCGAGCTTATAAAAATCCGCAAAAATGGCCGTTGGAACCGGGAGATGGTCATCTTCAACTTAAAAATAAAAGAATACAAAATTAGGCCAAAAATCATATCATTTAATAAAAAGATTCATATCTTCTCAAAAATTTAGAATATAGTTCCAATATTAAAACAGTACGCAAAATGTCCGTTAGGACCGGGAGATCGCCATCTTCAACGGAATAATAAGAGAAGACAAATTTAGGCCAAAAAATCATTTCACTTAATAAAAAGATCCATAAATTTTTGAAAATGTAGAAAAATAGCCTCGAGCTCAGAAAAATCCGCAAATTTTTTGCTTGGAACCGGTAGATCGCCATCTTCAACTGAAAAATAGTGATTACAAAATTAGGTTATAAAAACCATATCATTTAATATAAATATTCATATCATCACTACTACAAAAAAACGCTTGCATAGCGCTCTTTTTTACACTTGGATAGCGCTTTTAAGCGCTATCCAAGCTACCGCTATGGTAGCTTGGATAGCGCTTTTATAAGCGCTATCGTAGTGGTTTACTAAGATAGCGCTTATAAAAGCGCTATCCAAGCTACCGCTATGGTAGCTTGGATAGCGCTTTTTAAGCGCTATCTAAGTGGTTTACTAAGATAGCGTTTTACTACCTTAGCGCTTTTGGAAGCGCTATTCGAGAAATTTTGATTTTTAAATTGTATAGCCCATTCTAATGTTTGGACTGGCCGTGGCTAATAATCATTAGCCACGGACTGGCCGTGGCTAATACGCATTAGCCACGGCCAGTCCGTGGCTAATGTATATTTTTTTTTGAAAAAAAGAATAGAAAATCAATATTTTTAAAACTAACCTGTTTAAATAAGAAAGAATTACAGGCTGGCAATGACTCACATCCTCAGAACTGAACTAATTGAGATAAGCACAGCACAGTTCTTCAACGCAAATTTACAGAGACTATAGATGTAGAACTGGCTAGTTACATTACAATAAATGCTTTATGTACGCAGCAAGCTAAGTGTTTACAACATTCCAGTATAATTGTTGTTTTATAACTACATCATACAACATTCAAAAAAATTATGACTTGCATGCGGATTGGCTTGATTTTTGACTTGATTCTGTACTGCCCTCATTTCTTGTTTCCCACCAGAGGTTCCGCAATATTCCCTTGATTTCGTGGTGTACTTAGTTCGCTTTCGGTAGGCTTCTTTAGTATTCCCGTCGGCTGTTGTCCTTGCCGACTCTGAGCTCCCTGGTAGCAAAAGAAATAAGCACATCAATGACAGAAACAATCATGGATGCAGTTATCACTACAACATCAACATAACAGTGAATATGGTGACAATTGATGGGAAATTATAGACTGGCCTTCAGATATGTTCCTTGAGACATATCCGGAAATGATTCCACCGTAACAGTTGAAAGTTTTCATATAAGGGGGACACGGATCATTTCGAATACATAAAAAGGATGCACTGGATTAAGACGAGGCGTTGAGATTCTTAACAAGAAAGCTTGGTTCGGTGGCCAATGGTAAGGGGTAGCATTGTGTTGTGCGAAGTGCCAACTATATCAGAAGAAGAAGAAGAAGAAGAAGAAGAAGAAGAAGAAGAAGATATGTTTACTTACTGCAGCCTTTTGACCAGTTAACCGCCTAATAGATGGAGCCTGCGCAACACAAGATGCAGCAGCCGCAGCAGCAACACGAATCCTGCAAAAAACAGTAATAACGTTTATTATTCTTCGTGCTGAGGCAACTAGTATAGTTAGAGAGGTAGTTACATAGGCTGGTACAACATATAAAAATTTTAGTGAGAGGACGCACCTTTTGTGGATATCAACATATTCGTCTGTCTCATCTACTATTTCTTCCTGCAGATTAAGACAGAATTAGAATCACATCACACAAAGCAAGATCCATATTAACACTTTAGCATAGTATTAGGTCATGGTATGTGCATTACAAAAATAAATATAATATATAGAATGGTATGTATCGATGAAGATAAGAGTAAACTCTGAATTTGATGTTTTGTATGCTTCTTTCTAATAATGTATGGAAATGCAAAATTTTGATTCCTGCTGAAGCATGCAAGAATTACAGGCTCTCTATATATCGATATTTCTTATAAAATGTTTCAAGGGTAGTCTGAAGGAATGGTTCCTACGTCTACTTGAAATTGCACGAAACATAAAGTTGAAACCTAGATATCTGCTGATTACTGGATCTGGTTAATATCTAGCATGTTTCATAGAAGCAGTATAGGTAGCTAGTTATAGGACATCATATGTCTTCAATATGCCTATAAGTTTAGTATTGATCAACATAAGTCACGTAACTTGTTACAGGTCATAGGGTTTATTGGGTTTATTGAACAACGTCATTATTTCTTATTCCTAAATCAAAGGCACAAGTTGTTAAAATTTTTGACACGCACATAATATGATACACAATTGATGACAGATCTAGTTTAGCGAACATGCCATTTTCTAACAAAATCACTCTATTTGTTATTGCTATGATCATTATGACTGTGAATAAAGATATAATAAAGGGAGGGACGCATCAAGAAGCCTACGTTAGGCGAAAAGGAAGCAATTTTGATGACAACTTAATTCTGAATTCTTGTAAATGGTACAGGTTCACCAACAATTATGGGTTGTTACATAAAATACCTCAATGATAACTAGTCCTTTGATAAGCAGCATTAAAAATAAATAAGTACACAAGCATACGTTGAACAGGTTAACAGATGAGACTTAAAATGAATAAGCAAGCACCTCATTTTTTAACTGCAACATGGCTTCGTATATAGCAAACCCTATGGTCTCCATGCCAACCTGAAACAAATTAGAATAACCTTATCAAGTTACTCTAAATTCACCAACAGCTAGTGGATTTCAATCTAGGTCAGGACAATGAGCAGGATCAAGTAATGACATGCAATATACTATAAATAGTTGTTTATCTACATTTACTACATATTCCACAATATTTTTACAAAGAACTATGTACATATTCATTCTATTTCTATATCCGTACGTGTCGGTTTTGTCACGATCCTACAAAACCATGGTAGCTTGGGTAAAAATAAAAAACACAGTAATATGAAACCATGAGATACAAGTTTAAAGTAAAATGCACTGAACGTAAACACTATAACAAAAGAGTGTGTGCATGTTCTTGGCGAAAGTACCTGAGACCGACAGCTTTCTCAAAATCAGATGATTCAAATTCAAGGGCTCATACCATATATTTGTGAAAATCAAACTTCTGATTCCCCTCTGCAATGGGCCTGCAAGAAAAAGGGTTCTCACTATAAGAAATGAAGGTAAATTATAATTTAAGAACAAAATATACCATACTCATGTCCCAATGGGTTATCACTTATCAGATTGGAGCAAACTATTATAGGCCTTAACCATTTGATATTATTAAAATTTTCACAATTAATAAGAAGCAACTTTAAAATTGATCTTCTCAATATCTTAACTTACAGTTGTTCATGAAAGTTAAATTAATCCTCCAAATACAATGTCATGTTGGAAATTTGTGCTGCATTAGCTATACATTCGATTGTGCTAGTATTGATCAGGATTTGGACTCATTAATCAGCTATCCAAAGAGAAGCATGACAAAAATTGCAATACTTATAGATGTTAGTCTAGATCAGAAACTGTAATTTTGCTCAGGGGGTCATGTTTTTGCTGTTTCATACACACGTCAGGCCTGTCCATTTTACACAATTAATAGACAGTGGTCTTTGAAAAAAATGCAATTAAGTTAAATTTTCAAAACACAATGGACCTAAAAATTAGCTTAAAGATTTGCATACCACTGATAGTTTTTCTCATTACGTCGTCTCCGTCGTCCAAATGAATTGACTTTGGGCAGACTGGTTTATGTATTGCGCTCATTCTGCAACCTAAAATCCTGCCATAAAATTGAGACAAACAAGCAACTGTAATAAAATCGCCATCGTTTCCAAAAACATTCATATTAATGTACAACCCTGACTGAGGATTTGTTAAGACTTCTTCCATGTACTCGACAATTGATATTGGACCTCCACGAAACTATTGAACAACATCAATCAATAAGAAGAAAAAAATTATAACGGCTGTAATTTGCAAACATATTAAAGCAACTTAGTAATTTTTGAATCCGATGACCCTTATTATACTCTTATTATAAAAAAGCAACTTAGTAACTTATAAAAAAGATCACCCTTATTATACTCTTGAGATACTTGACCATCTCCGAATCCGACGACGGCTCTGGAAATGATTTGCTAAACAAATATAATGTCTGTCCATAATAAACATTCAGAAATGTGTAGGAAACCATAACAGCAGTAAAACACGCACCTTGAAAGCCTTGAAAGCCTCATCTGGATCAAATCCAGAAATGAAGGACTCTTTTGCAATCTCCTCATCTGGATCAAGCCCTTGATCCTGGCACGGGATCACCGCCACCAACGTCCACATCGCAAACAGTAGCACCGAGCTCATCGTGTACACGGGAACGGCTAGCCCGTTGGTCTGCGAGATCTCGTTCCCCCCGGAGAGCGTTGAGATTGTTCCCTATCGCCTGAAGCTGCTTGGACGCCGACCAAGACCTCGACATGCTCCACGAGATGGACCGAAAGTGCGCCTTCCTGGCCTCCTTCGGGGTGCTCCGACCGAAGGATCGGTTCCGATTGGAGAGGATCGACCCGCCGGCGGAGTCCTTCTCATCGATCATGAGGATGGCAAGCTCGGTCAGGGCTTTCTTGGCACGCCGGATCTGGCCCTCGCCGATGGGGCGGGACCTGTCGAGGGCGGCGAGGACGATGTCGAGGTGGTGGGCCCAATGGCGGATCAGGTCGATGCCGTCGCAGATGGCGTTGCAGACGTTGAGGGCCTTGACAGCGCGTTCGTAGAAGTCGCCGATGATGCGGTCGATGGGTGGCTTGGAGAGCAAGGGCTTGCTGTTGTGGAAGATGACACGGACCCTTCTTGGCAGATGAGGAGGGTGTCGAGGAGACGGCGGATCAGGAGAGGGAGATGAGGTCCTCGCTGGAGGTGGATGAAGAGAGGTCGGCGAAGAGGTCGGAGACGCGTTTCTGGAAAGATTCGAGCTCTTGGTCGGGCTCGTCCACGGAGTGGAACTGGTCGCGCCAGATGGAGAGGATGGAGCGGCCGATGGCGGCGAATGGGGCGGAGGCCGACTGGTAGTCCATCGCCGTCATCTAAAACGATAACCCTAGCCCCAATTTACTGGAATAAAAGGGGGGAAACGAAAAAGTTAGGCGGAAACATTTGGGCCAGCGAGAAAACGCTATGTAAGAGTCATATATATAAATATATTTTAATAAAAGTGCTTACGTAACGATTAGTACCATAGCGCTAACAAAAAGCGCTATGTAATGCATTACTTGGATAGCGCTTTAACAAAAAGCGCTATCTAAGTGATTTTTCCCTTAATTTTGATTTATTTTTATTTTCTACAAGTGCAGAAGCGCTATACAAGAGCTCACTTAGATAGCGCTTTTTAAAAGCGCTATCTAAGTGGCGTTACCCAAGCCCAAATCTGTAGTAGTGCATATAGAAAATGTAAAAATAGCCTGGAGCTCAAAAAATCGGCACAAATGTCCGTCTCTCCATCTTCATCTTAAAAAAGGGAGGCCAAAAATCATATCATTTCATAAAAAGATCTATATCTTCCAGAAAATGTAGAAAATAGTCTCAAGATTAGAAATTCTGCAAAAATGTCATTGGAACAGGGAGATCGCCATCTTCAACTAAAAAAATAAGTAAAGACAAACTTAGGCTATAAAAAATCATATTATTCAATAAAAAGGTCTATATCTTCCATAAAATGTAGAAAATAGCACCGAGCCTTAAAAAATACGCAAAAATGTCCGTTGGAACAGGAAGATGTCATATTCAACTGAAAAAATAAGAGACCACAAAATTAGGCTATAAAAATCAAATAATTAAATAAAAAGGTCCATTACATTACGAAAATATAGAAAATAGCCCGGAGCTCAAAAAAATCCGCAAAAAAGTTGGTTGGAACCGAGAGATCATCATCTTCAACAATAAAATAAGAGAAGAAAAAATTAGTTCAAAAGTCATAACATTTAATAAAAAGATACATAACTTTTCGAAAATGTAGAGAACTAGGTCCGATCTCAGAAAAATCGGTAAAAACGTCTGTTATAACCGGGAGATCGTCGTCTTCAACTGAATATAAGAGAAGACAAAATTAGGTTACAAAATCATATAATTTAATATAAATATTCATATAAGTTAGAAAATGTAGAAAATAGCCCCGAGGTCAGAAAAATCCGTACAAATCTCCGCTAAAACCAGGAGATCTCCATATTCAACTGAAAAAAGAGAGGACCAAATTAGGCCAAAAAATCATATCATTTAATAAAAATATTCATATCTTCTAGAAAATGTAAAAAAAATCCACAATCTAAGAAAAATCCGCAAAAATGTCACCTGGAACCAGGTGATCGCCACCTTCAACTTAAAAATATGAGAAGAAAAATTAGGCCACAAAAATCTTGTCATTTAATAAAGATATCATTATCTTTAATAAAAATGTAGAAAATTGCCTGGAGCTCAAAACAATCCGCAAAAATGTCTGTTGGAACCGAGGGATTGCCATCTTCAACTGAAAAATAAGAGAAGATAAAATTAGGATAAAAAATCATATCACTTATTATGAAGATTCTTATTTTCAAAAATTGTAGAAGAGCTTAGAACAATTCGCAAAAATATTCGTTGGAACCAGGAGATTGCCATCTTCAACATGAAAAATAAAAGAAGACAAAATAAGGCCAAAATATCATATCCTTTAATAAAACGATTCATTTCTTTCAAAACTGTGGAAATAGCCCGGAGCTCAGGAAATCTGCAAAAATGTCTGTTGGAACCGGGAGATTGCCATCTTCAACTGGAATATAAGAAAAGATAAAATTAGGCCAAATATCATATCATTTAATAAAAATATCGACATCTTCAACTGAAAATAAGAGAAGACATTTTAGGCTATAAATATCATATCAATTTAAAAAAGATCCATATATTTCATAAAATGTAGAAATTAGCACCAATTCAGAAAATGATTTATAAAATCTTATCAGTTGAAGATGGCGATATCCCGGTTATAACAGACATTTTTAAAGGTGAAGATGGCGATTTCACGGTTCCTAATTTTGTCTTCTCTTATATTTCAGTTGAAGACAGTGGTTTTTCGGAGTTCAAAAAATATGCAAAAATGTTCGTTGGAACCGGGAGATTGCCATATTCAACTAAAAAATAAGAGAAGAAAAACTTAGTGTATAAAACTCATATCATTTAATAAAAAGATCCATGTATTCAATAACTTGTAGAGAATAGTTTCGAGCTTAGAAAATCTGCAAAAATGTCCATTGGAACCAAAAGATCGTCATCTTCAACTGAAAAATCTGAGAATGAAAATTAGGCTATAAAATCAAATCAGTTAATATAAAGATTAATATATTACAGAAAAGTTAGAAAATAAACCAGAGCTCAAAAAATCCAAAAAAATGTCCATTTGAAACGGGAGAACGCCATCTAAAACGAAAAAAAATTAAGAGAAGACAAAATTGGGCCTAAAAATCATATCATTTAATAAAAAGACCCACAACTTCTTGAAAATCTAGAAAAATAGACCCAAGCTCAGAAAAATCGTAAAAATGTCTGTTGGAACCAAGAGATCGACATCTTCAACAGAAAAATAAGAGAAGTCAAAATTATGCTATAAAAATCATATCATTTACTATAAATATCCATATCTAACAAAAATGTAGAAAATAACTCGGAGCTCAGACAAATCCGCACAACTGTCCGTTGGAACTGGGAGATCGCCATCTTTGACTGAAAAAAGAGAATAAAAAATTTGGCTAAAAATCATTTCATTTAATGAAAAGATCTATACCTTCTAGAAAAAGTGGAAAATAGCCCCAAGCTAAGAAAAATCAGCAAAAATATCTGTTGAAACTGGTAGATTGCCATCTTCAACTGAACAAAAAGCGAGACAAACGAAAGATATAAAAATTATATCATTTAAAAAGAGATCCAAATCTTCCATAAAATGTAGAAAATAGCACCAAGCTTAGAAAAATCTGCAAAAATGTCTGTTGGAATTGAGAGCGCGCCATCTTCAACTGAAAAATAAGAGAAGACAAAGTTAGGCTTTAATAATCATATCATTTAATAAAAGATGTATGTCTCTAATAAAATGTAAAAAAATAGCCCCAAGCTCAGAAAAATTCCTAAACTGCCTGTTGGAATCGGGAGATCGCTATCTTCGACTGAAAAATTAAAAAGATAAAACCAGGCTATAAAAATCATAAAAGTTAATATAAAGATTCATATCTTACAGTAAATGTAAAAACATCGAGGAGCTCAGAAAAATCCTACAAAAATGTCTGTTGAAACCGGGAGATTGCTATCTTCAACCAAAAAAATAAGAGAAGACAAAATTACGCCAAAATAGCATATCATTTAATTAAAAAATCTATTTCTTTGAGAAAATGTAGAAAAATGGCCCCGAGCATAGAAAAATCTGCAAAAATGTTCATTAGAATCGAAAGATCGTCATCTTCAACATAAAAATAAGAGAAGACAAAATTAGACTACAAAAGCATACCGTTTGATAAAAATATCCATATATTCAATAAAATGAACAAAATAACATCGAGCTCAGAAAAAATCAATGTAACCGGGAGATAGCCATCTTCAACTGGAAAATAAGTGAAGACAAAATTAGGATATACAAATCATATCATTTAATATAAAGATACATATCTTACAAAAATATAGAAAATTGATCGTAGATCAGAAAAATCCACAAAAATGTCTGTTGGAACCTGGAGATCGACATCTTCTTCTAAAAAATAAGAGTAGACAAAATTAGACCAAAAATCATATCATTTAATAAGAAGAAACTTATCTTCCAGAAAACGTAGAAAATAGCCCCTGGATGAATCGCAAAAATATCCTTTGGAACCGGGAGATCGTCATCGTCAACTTAAAAATAAAGGAAGACAAACTTCGGCAATAAAAAAATCGTATCAATTAATTAAAGATGCATATCATACAAAAAAAGTAGAAAACAGCCCAGAGCTCAGAAAAATCTGTAAAATGTCTATTAGAACTGGGAGATCGCCATCTCCAACGAAAAAAATAAATGAAGACAAAATTGGGTCAAAAATCATATCATTTAATAAAAAGATCTATATCTTCCTGAACATGTAGAAAAATCGCCCTAAGTTCAGAAAAATCAGCAAAAATGTCCGTTTGGAACCGACAAATCACCATATTTAACTAAACAAAATAAGAGAAGACAAAATAACGCTACAAAAAATATATCATTTAATAAAAAGATCCATATATTTAGTTAAATGTAGAAAATAGACCCGAGCTCAGGGGGGGGGGGGGGGAAAACGAGGCGCGAAGGGG
>CM061134.1:102528138-102601525 GCA_030789695.1 Scilla litardierei | reverse complement strand
ATCATTTAATAAAAAATTCTTATCTTCCAAAAACTGTAGAAAAAGACCAAATCTAAGAAAAAACCGCAAAATGTCCGTTGGAACCTGGAGATCGACATCTTCAACTGAAAAAATATGAGAAGACAAAATTAGGCTATAAAAATCTTGTCATTAATAAAGAGATCCATATCGTTAATGAAATGAATAAAATAGCCTGGAGCTCAGAAAAATTAGCAAAAATATCCATTGAAACCTGGAGTCGCCATCTTCAATTGAGAAATAAGAGAAGAAAAAATTAGGAGTAAAAATCATATCATTTAATATAAAGATTCTTATCTTTTAGAAAGTATAGAAAATATCCATGAGTTTAGAAATATCTTCAAAAATGTTTGTTGCAACTGGGATATCGCCAACTTCAACTGAAAAAATAAGAGAAGATAAAATTAGGCCAAAATCTCATATCATTTAATAAAATGATATATATCTTCCAAAAATGTGGAAAATAGTCTAGAGCTCAGAAAAATCCGCAAAATGTCCGTTAAAACCGGGAGATCACCATCTTCAACTGGAATATAAGGGAAGACAAAATTAATCTAAAAATCATATCATTTAATAAAAAGATCGCCATCTTCAACTAGAAAAATAAGAGAAGACAAATTTAGGCTTAAACATCATATCATTTAATAAAAAGATCCATATCTTTCATAAAATGTAGAAAATAGCACCAAACTCAGAAAATGATATATAAAAATCTTATCAGTTGAAGATGGCGATATCTCTGTTAAAACAGACATTTTTATAGATGAAGATGGTAATTTCTCTGTTCCGAAATTTGTCTTCTCTTATATTTCAGTTGAAGATGGCGACATTTTTGGAATAATTTTGTATTCTCTGATATCTTTTAATAAAACGATATACATCTTCCAGAAAATATGCAAAAAATAGACTGGAATTCAGAAAAATCTGCAAAAAAGTCCATTGGAACCAGGAGATCGCCATATTCAACCGAAATATAAGAGAGGACAAATTAGGCCAAAAAATGAATTCATTTAATAAAAAGATCGCCATCATCAACTGGAAAATAAGAGGATACATAATTAGGCAACAAAAATCATATCAACTAATATAAAGGTCATTATCTTCCAAAAATTATAGAAAATAGTGTTGAGCTCAGAAAAATATGCAAAAATTTCCATTGGAAGCATGATATCGCCATCTTCAACTAAAAAATAACAGAAGACAAAAATAGGCTATAAAAATTATATCATTTAATAAAAAGATCCATATCTTACAGAAAAAGTAGAAAATTACCCAGAGCTCAAAAAAATCCGCAAAAATGTCCGTTAGAAGCGGGAGATCACCAACTTTAACAAAAAAAAATAAAAGAAGTCAAAATTTATCCAAAAATCAAATCATTTAATAAAAAGAGACAAATCTTCCAGAAAATGTAGAAAATAGCCACAATCTCAGAAAAATCTGCAAAAATGTCCGTTGAAAGCAGGAGATCGCCATGTTTAACTGAAAATTAAGAGAAGATTGAATTAGGATACAAAAATCATATCATTTAATAAAAATATTTATATCTTCAATAAAATGTAGAAAATAGACATGGCCTCAGAAAAATCTGCAAAAATATCTGTTGGAACCGGCAGATCGCCATATTCAACAGAAAAAAGAGAAGACAAACTTATGCTATAAAAATCATATCATTTAATAGAAAGATACATATCTTCTATAAAATTTAGAAAATAGCCCCGAAATCAGAAAAATCCTCAAAAAATTCCGTTGGAAATGGGATATCACCATCTTCAACTGAAAAAAAGAAAAGACAAACTTCTACTATAAAAATCATACCATTTCATAAAATAAACCACATCTTCAATAAACTGTAGAAAATATTCCCAAGCTTAGAAAAATCTGCAAAAATGTCTGTTGGAACTGGGAGTTTGCCATCTTCAAATAAAAAATAAGAGAAGACAAAATTAGGCCAAAAAATCATACCATTTAATAAAAAGATCCATATCTTCCAGAAAATATTGAAAATAATCTCGAGGTCCGAAAAATCCACAAATTATAGAACAACTTCAAAGGATCCAAGTTCAAGTGCCAATTGGACCATATACGCGTTCGCGATCAAAGAGGTTCAAAGATGTACTCAATGTGCTTATTCCAGAGATCTGGGCTCAAGCAAATTCATAGAGGCCTATTGAGCAAGTGCCATGTGTTCAACAAAGATGGCTCAACATGATTTAAGTTCTAGAGGAATCCAACTATGGATAGCTTAAATTCAGCAAGTAAATTGGCATGCGAAGGATTAATCTTTTTGGAAGGTTTTGAATGCCAAATACTCTATTTGGAAGGTCGCATGCGTAGAAATTACTTTCCTTTTTTATTTTTGGAAGGCTTGCATACCTAGAAATTACTTTTCTTTTTCTATTTTTTGGAAGGCTTGCATGCCAAGATAATTACTTTCCTTTTCTATTTTTGAAAAGCTTGCTTGCCGAGATAATTACTTTCCTTTTCTATTTGTTGGCAAGTGATCAGCCAATTAATGGGCTGATTTGTAGCCATAATTATAGCCTAAAATTTAGGAACTTTCCTTGTTAATTTTGAGCCTATTAAAAGGCTTCTAAGCAATGGAAAATGCATTTGATTTTTCGGTAAAATTTCTGAGAGAATTTCTCTTTGGTTCTTTGAAGAACAATTCGAACATATCGAAGTTTTCTGTGGCATTCACCATCGACTTATCAAACGGATTTCCACCACCGTTTGTGGCGTCTTCATTAAACCGAGGTTCTTGTTTGCAATAAGCAACAGGTCGAGGTCATCAATGCCAAGGTTCTTGCTTTTGTCGTACAACGGGTCGAGGTCCCCATCCCAAATTCTGATTATAGAACGATCTTGGGTTCCTCTTTGTTGTCGGATGTCGTCGTTCCTGGCAGGGTTCGCATCATTTGGTATCAGAGCTTTGAGTCTAAATCAGGTTTGCCTATCTTTTTAAATCAAAAAAACATTTCTTTTCTTTATTCCGTATTATTTTAGTCTCTAAATTTGGTTTACAACCCTTGTTTATCCGAATTTCTTTGTCCATTTTTCGTTCGTATTTTGTTTTGAAATATCGTTCCTTTACTGTTAAAAATATAGTTGCTGATTATGGAAAAGAAAAGTTTCAAAAAAGCAAAAAAAAGAAGAAGAAGAAGAACAAGAAAAGAAGACGAAAGAAAAAAACCATAAAAAGGTACATCGGATTCAACAATTTTTTTTGTTATCATTCATTTTGGTTATAATCAGCACAACAAATCACATAACCCTAAAGATCTATCTTTTTGTGTGTGTGAAAATTCTCCCTCCAAATACCATTCTTTTTTTATAAAATTTGAAAATTTCTGACTTCCAAAATTTTTGTCACCAGTGTTTCTTCTAATCTTCCTTCAGATCTGAAATTCCTTTATGAGTTCTTGGTGAATTGTTATTGGAAATTCTGTGTATTGTTTGTTTTAGTACCAAAAGAATTGAACGAGAAATTACAGAGTGAGAGAAGTAAGAGTGGTGACAACAATAGAGGGTTAGAGGCCACAAATTTTGAGTGAAAACACGAGCATAGAGTGATTCACATTCTTGAGTGTAAACACGTAAGGGAGAGAATTGTGAGGTCCTTTTTTTCTAACTTTGTTTTGCAGGAAACATGTCTCGCAATAGTGCTACCACAGATTTTCCTGATCAGAAATTGCTAGTGGAGGCCCTAATGAGTGAGATGAAGCATGTGATGAAGTTGGAGCTAGAGCAAGTTCGTGAACGGCTAGATAATATGGAGGATTAACTTAGTGAGCAGCGACAAAATACTCTTAACATGCATAGAAGGGAAAGAGTTCAGCCGAGGGCAGTAAACGGTGAAGTTGAAGAGTTTTATGGGACTGGTTTTGATGAAGATGAAGATCGATATTCAGTTGTTAATCATAGGAGACGTGGAGGGCGGTTTAGAGAAGCTAGAAATAGGGAAGATAAAAACTTGGGTGGTATTAAGATGAAGATTCCTTCATTTCAAGGTAAAACTGATCCTGAAGCATACCTTGAGTGGGAGAAGAAGATGGAGTTCATATTTGATTGCCACAACTTTCTGAAGCAAAGAAGGTAAGATTAGCTGTGATTGAATTTTCTGACTATGTTATTACTTGGTGGGATCAGCTTGTTACAAACAGGAGAAGAAATAGAGAACGACCAATAGAGACATGGGAGGAGATGAAAGCAGTAATGAGAAAGCGGTTCGTTCCTAGTTACTACTATCGATATATATACACAATAAGCTGTAAAGTCTTATGCAAGGAAGTCGCAGCGTAGAAGATACTCCAAGGAGATGGAGATTTCTATGATCCAGGCTAATGTAGAGGAAGAAAGAGAGGCTACAATGGCTAGGTTCTTACATGGATTAAATCGGGAAATCCATGATAATGTAGAGATGCAGCATTATGTGGAGTTGGAAGACATGGTGCACATGGCCATCAAAGTAGAGAAACAACTCAACAGGAGGGGTGGATCAAGTACAGCTCATAACTCAGGTTCTACATCATGGAAACCGAGTTATACAAAGAAGATGGACAAGCCACAAATGCCCAAACCTAAGCCTAAGTCTGAGAATATCCGTCACATTTCTCAAGGTAAATCAGACACTTCAACCTCTAGAAATCGTGACATTACATGTTTTAAATGCCAAAGCAGGGGACATATGGCAAGCCAATGACCAAATAGGCAGGTCATGGTGTTGCAATACAATGGTGAAATTGTCACAGACAATGATGATTTTGACCAGGATGACATGCCACCATTAGAGGATGATCTCGAGGAGGAATATCTAGTCACTGATGCTTTGACATTGGTGGCAAGGAGAGCATTGAGCATGCAAGCAAAAGGAGTTGAAGAAGTGCAACAGGAGAACATCTTTCACACCAGGTGCTACATCAAAGACAAGGTATGTAGTATGATTATTGATGGTGGTGGATGTTCTAATGTTGCAAGTACAACAATGGTGGATAAATTGGGACTGTCCATATTAAAGCATCCTAGACCATACAAGTTGCAATGGTTAAATGATAGTGGTGAAGTAAGGGTGAACAAGCATGTGTTAGTCGCATTCCGGATTGGTAAATATGAAGATGAAGTATTATGTGATGTAGTACCAATGCAAGCGGGACACTTGTTGCTATTGCATCCATGACAGTTTGATATGTGTGTGAAGCATGATGGCTTTATGAACAAATACTCTTTGTTGGATCTGGATCCTAGCCTAGAGGGGGGTGAATTGGCTAATAAAAAAATTTCGCGCAACCCACGAGAAATCACACGCAGTTAAAAGTACAAGCAGAGTAAATAAGAGACAATCACACAGTACGCACAGATTTACCCTGATTTGGTCGCACCAACGACCTACGTCCAGCACCAAGCAAATACTAGCATTAATAAGTTCCTTCTGTACACCTATAATATGGTCTTAGCTCCAACTCCCCACCTAGACTGTACCACACTCACCAAAGTGCAGAACTCTATCAACCTAGTAAATGTGTATCTTGAACATACCAACACGTCAAGACCCTATTGTTTAGCCCCAACCAGACAAGTCTAAGATACCACAAATTAGGTAAAGTTTCCCCTACAAAGAACGTTACACTAATACATGAATATAAAGAGTAAAGAGTTTAGAAATGCTCAGTTTGTGTCTGTGTAGTCGTCTTTGTCAATTATCATGTTGTCAGCTCCAGTCTGACGCAAACAGTGTATTGATCCGACTCTTGGATCTCAATTTGTCTCAAATAGCACAGTAGTATCTGCACAAGGTAATTCCAGTTCAAAGATTATTTACCCTCAGTCTGTGCACAAAGTAAACCCTTTAATAACTTTCAACGTCAGCTGCAAATCATTCTCGCTTTCTCCTTCATGCGAGGGGTATCCATGTCAGCATGCCGTTTCGATTTCTTTTCGACTTAGTCTTAAGGCATTCAGCAAAGGTCTACGTCTACTTCGCCGTACATTCATCTTCGACGGTGACAGGCTCTCGTTCGATGGCGGCAACAAAGACTAATCTTCCTGAGGCTACGACTTCGAGACGACGACAAGAGCAACGACGACTTGATGGCTTGGCGATGATTTCGACGGTGTTGTTCAACGTCTCCGATGTCCCTGACTTCTCTTCGATGTGTGGTCATGGACTCTGATCGTGATCTCAGCGATGAGTTGTCCTAGGGCATGCAGTGCTTGAGCTTTGCCATACAACTTCGACTCGAGTTCGCTTGAGGGGTTGCGATATCCGATGGCTTCTTCTCGATGACGACTCGACTTCGACGAACGATGGAGTAGGCAAGTTCGAGGTGGTCGATGGCGAGGGCAACTTCTCCTTTTGACTCTGACAGTGATTCGATCTCGACTTCTCCTATGGTAGCAACAGTTGCGTGCGGTAGTTTGAACGGCAGTGGAGAAGATCTTCTCTTCATCTTCTTCGACTTGCAGTGAGAGGACATCAAGGTGTGGTCTTTGGGGTAGGAGAGCTCGTCGGCATTGACACTTCTAACTTCGGTGGCAGCACTTCGTCTCCGATGATGACTCGACTCTCTGGCAGCGAGAGGAGGTCGGTGATCATGCTTTGATGGCAAGGAGCATGGTGGCTTCGGTAGTGCTTGCGTGTTTGTGTGACTTCCAGACTTGATGATGATGATGATGCTTTGATAATGGAGATGCCACAGCCACTTCTTCAAAGATGAGACGGGTGTGAGCTCGAGGATGTGCTTGCTGATGATGATGATGAAGGCTCCCAGAGAACTCACGATAGCAAGGGATTTGTGTCGAGTCGAACTTTACCCACGCAAGAATATCGCTTTGCAGCCTTGAGTTGATGCTATTGGGTTGCAGCACAAAGTTGAGGACTTTATAAGGCTTGATATTTTGTGGGAGGAAGGTTGAAAGTTTACGGCATGGAGTTTTTGGTAGAACTAGGGTTTTCAGTATTTGTTTTGAGTTGCCGCACCTTTATTTATTTATTTTTTGTATAAGCCCCTCGAGATTTCTATCTTTGATGAAGGATCTTATATAGAGTAGGGGTAGGTCTTTTTGCAATGGGGTGCGGCCATATGGATGTTGAGTTTGAATAGGTAGTTGAATAGAATCAAATATTTGAAAATCTAACTAAATGATTTGATCAAATCCCTTTTGGACTCAAATTGGCCTCTATCTCATCACATACTGGACGAAGTCCAATTTGCTTTGTGTATGGCACTTTGACCAAGTCCATTAGCTATGTGGATAGAGCAATTCCACCAACACGTTAACTTAGTCATCTCTTCAAGAATTACGTCCTTGACATTCCTAAAACACACTTAGCACACACGTTAATAACAACACACACGTTTGTCATCATCAAACTAAAGAGCCTAGATTGTTGCTTCCAATAATCTCCCCCTTTTGATGATGACAAACCCATAAAATATTTGAGCAAATAGATGCACGTATGGGACGTGTGATGAAGGGTGTAATGCACATAAGTAATACAATGAGACGTAAGCATGCACACAATATAGGAATGGAATAAGCATGCTCCCCGTAATTTCAAGCTCCCCCTTCATCAAACAATACCATATTAAGCTCCCCATTCAAATCTTTCTTTCTTTTTCTCTCCCTTTGTTATCATCAAAAGCGGGTTAATGAAGTCACCAAATATCACAAGCAAAAATAAAGTATTATTGAGTATAGTTAGCACTTGCATGTATTTCCTATAAAGTAGACAATTCATGCTCATTAAAAATCATAATATAGACTTCACCACCAATGTGTAAGTGTGATAATATAAACATTGAAGTACAGAGGGAGATTCAATTTAGAACATCAACCAAAACAATCCACATTTTCTGATTAACTTGAATTTCACTAGGATTGATTTTTTCCGCCTTATTAAAAAATGAGTTCAAGTTACCAAACCCCCGAAACATATCCTATAAGGACCCTTAGATGTGGGGTGGCATTGCTTGACGAGTAATATACACCAACGCTAAAGATTACGCATAAAGCAAATGTTGGATACTCGTGGATAGTGTACTTGCCATGAATTGTATCATTTTTCATACGGAGCAATTTTCATGTATATATTTTTTTCATATTCATTTCGTGATCAATTTTTATTCATGGCAATACCCATCATATCCCTTGGAATATTCAGGTTTTATTCATCCTACATTCACTTTCCAACATTCATCAAAAGAATCTCCAAAAGTACTAAAAGTTTAGTATTCGTGGAAGTGCGTATGTAGGTGTAGAAATCAAATTAATCATTTCACGAAGCATGTCATGGCTACCAAATAGTTTCTAACATGCGCATGTAGCTATAACAATAATATAATGATTTCTACAAAGGATATGAATGAATACCACTTATAATGAATCATAAAAGATATTCGTTATGCACATTTTTTATTTTTGGTTTTTCATTTTTTTTGTTTTTCTTTTATATAGAACTAAAACAAACTAAAAAGAAAGCAAACAAGCACACAAACAAAACTTAAATCAAGCACACACAAGGTCTATGAAGGTATGCTATAAATGCAAAAAAGGAAAAGATATACCTTCGTGTCGCTATTTGACTAAGGAGCTAAAAGAATAAAACTTTTAATTTAAGCTCCTCGCCAAATCTCCACCTCACTTACATGAAAGGTGTTAAGTGTGACATTGGAATCCAACAAGGTCCACTAGTGTTAGACATTAAAGTTTTAGGAACCCACACTTGTTTGAACTTTATGTTTGTGTTCCTAAACTTACAATAATAGGATGTGTGAATAACACTATCACAAGTAAAGCACTTTGCATGCATATTTTTCACAATAGAAGGCAAATTGTGGAATTTCTTAAATTTGGGCTTTTCAACGTTTTTCAAACCAAATCCAAGTCATCTTCTATTATTGACATATAGATTTTCAAGTATGGTATCCAACGAATGTTTACCAATTGAAAATTTTTTTAATGACAATTCTAAATTAGAAACTTTGGATTTTAATAGTTTATTTTCATCCACATGCAAAGTACATTTACTTATAAAAGCTCTCTTGTTTTTCTCTTCCTTCTTTTCAAACTCAATCATTTTTCTTTTAAATTCATTATCCAACATGCATAATTTATCATTAACTCCCTAATCACATAGTCTTTTTCAGTTTCGAGCTTAATCAAGTCTTGTTTAAGCATGCTAATATCATTCAATAAGGAAGGACAAGTAAGACAAGTAGCTTTTTCAGGCATGCTAGCTTTTTCTTTTTCAAGTGACACAATTTTCGCGTTACATGCAACAAGTTTCTCTTTAAGAATATCCACTTCATCAGAAATGTCACAGTTTCCTTTTTATAATTTAAAGCTAGCATCCTTATAATCATTCAACGTGAGTTTTAGGTCATTAATCTCATTTTGCATTCCTTCACAAACATCTAATAATTCACCTTTAGTAAAGGAATTTACCTCATCGTTGTTTGCCATTAAACAGACGACAACGGAGTGGGCTACCACATCTTCATCCTCATCATCAGCTTCGCTGTCCATGTCCCAAGTTAGCATCTTGGCTTTTCCTTTATCTTTAGCAACCTGAGCAGTCTCTTGTCTGCATTGCTTCGCGAAATGTCCATTTTTCCTGCATTTGAAACATTCAACTCTATTAGCAGAATCTTGTTCAGAGGAATTTTTATCGTAATTAAAAGTGTTAGAGCGAATGAACCCTCTATGCATTTCTAATCTTCCTTGAGGAGTTTTGACGAACTTTCTGAAATTTATAACCATTAGCACCATCTTCTTATCATCATCTTCATCTTCGCTAGCTTTCAGAGCAAGTGGCTTTGAAGCTTTTTCCTTCTCCTCAGGTTTCTTTCTTTCTTCAATATTTTGCAATTCAAGCTCGTGAGACATTAGATTACCTTTCAAGTCCTCCACCCTCATCTGTGATAGATCCTTCGCTTCTTGGATGTCAGTGACTTTAGGCCTGAAAGAGCTTGGCAGAGTTCTTAATATCTTCCTAACCTATTCAAGGCTAGGATATGGCTTATCAACCGAGCTAGACTTGTAGACGATGTTGGTGAACCTCGCAAACATCTCTGATATGGTCTTTGATGGTAGCATGCGAAATCCTTCGTACTCTGTGCTTAGAAGTGCAAGTCTAGACTCCTTCACCTGAGACGTTCCCTCGTGCGTTGATTCGGGATATAAATTGCATATTTCCCCCTATTTCTGGACATTTTATGTGTATATCATGTTATTTTGGCTTTGATACGGGCGTATTTGTGATATTGTGTATTATTAAAGCCTATTCCTATTTTATACATAAAATGTAATTTTTATGGACTAATTTTTGCTCCTCTTAATTTTTAGGTACTTCTGGAATTTTTCTGGATTTTCTGGAATTTTTCAAGATTTTTTTTAGAGATTGGAGATAATTTTGGAGATTTATTGGAGCTAGAAAAGGGTTTTTTGAATTATTTGTAAACAAAAAACAAAAAAAATAAAAAGCCCGCTTCAACAGCCCACTCTTGGAGCGGGCCGCTGCAGTAAAATAAAAAAAAGTTTTTTGTTTTTTATTTGCGGGCGGGCCCAGCAGCCAGCCCGCGAAGCTGCGCACGCGAATGAAGTGGGGGCACGCGCATTGCGCGTGCCCCCCTTAGGCGGCTTGGGCACGGGTCGGGCGCGATTTGCCCGACCCACATGCCCGTTTCCCCTCTATTATGCTGGGCTGTGCGAATTTGAGCCGGAGATTAGTTTTTTTTCGGCCTGTAGCAAAGGAGGGGAGCTTCTTCTTGGTTTTTTGATTTTTTTTCTAGGGCTTGGGTGAGGAAGGAGGCCATTAGAGCTTGGGGAGCTTGGAGAAGTTGCCCAAGTGAGAGGGAAGCCTCATTTCTTGAGAGATTGGTGATCTCTTCCCTCTTTTCTTGTGTAATTTTTGATATCTCACTTTTGTACTGAACTTGGGTTAATTTTGAATGCAATTTTCCTATTGTTTGCTATGATTTTGTAGTGTTGATTTGGTCTGGGTTGTGATTCATGAAGTTGGTTGTTAATTTTAGCCCTAATTTCCTCTTGCCTATTATATTGTTAATCTTGGATGTGTAATTAGGGCACAATTTTATTGGCTAAGTCCCGAGAGGGCAATTTGAGAAAAATTCATGTTCGTATATTGATTAGTGCTATGTGATGCATCCATGCTTATTGCAATTCGTGTTCATGAAAGCTAAATATTCTGATTGAATTTCTTTAGCCGGTTAATCAATTGAGTTATATGTAGGTGATTTGGGCTCGATTAACTCCATCATTAGTGAACCCGTAGCCAATGCTCCTCTCATAGCCATCCTAACTCCTACTTTGGTTCTCTAACCCTACCCATTTGGGTTAAGATTTTGTTTTTACCACACTTTTTCCCACACTCTTCCACCGTTAGCGAGGTGGTTGTTTCACACTTTATTTTTCTTTATCGATCAATTTTGTGAATATAGAATGACTTGTCCCTGTGATCCGACCCGGTACTCACCGGTTATTTTTATTGCATTGACACTCCTACGCTTAGGAGTGGAAGGCGTGCTCCTCGCGCGTCCTTCTATGTCAACCAATTGGCGCCGTTACCGGGGACAACAGTTTCTATTATTAGCAATTTTTGATTGATTTCGAAATTTTTAGTTTGATACTTCTATCTCTTAGTGTGTGTCTTTTCGTTTATTTATTTTCCACTTATTGAATCTTTTGGTTGTTTATTTTCATTTTCTTGGATTTTTTTTAAAAAAACATGGCATCATCTTCAGGTTTTTCCGACGTTGATTTGGAGGACATCCCACTTCCGCCATACTTTCATGGCTCGAAGTGGGAGAACCCTCATTTACATATAAAAAATTTGAAGAATGGATGTATTCATGATTGCATATACTTTAGATTTTTTTTTCCCTCTTCTTTACAGGATGATGCTAGATTGTGGTTTGATTCATTGTCTCTCGACTCACATTTTACTTGGTTGTCATTTCAGGCTGAATTTCTCCGAGTATTTTTGCCTACTTTTTTGGAGCAGGTACATGGGCGGCAGGCCATGGAGCAGTATATAGCGAGCTTTGTCCAAGCTGAATGGGAGGCCTACCATCAGGCTTGGCAGAGGTTCACAGATTTGGTGCTTGCGTGCCCACACTAGAGCTTTCACGAGGATCATCTCCTGCAGATATTTTAGACGGGATTATCGCCATCTGGGTGAGATTTTGTGCAGATGAGCTGCGGTGGAGAATTCTTTGATTATTCGACCGAGGATTCATGGTGTTACCTGAGGGACCTTGCAGAGTATGAGGAGACAGTCCAGCAGGTCCAGGACCAGCCTAAGGAGCCAGCTGAGGGCTCACTCCATTACGGCCCTACGGAGGAACAAGCAGAATATGATGATGGGGCGCAGTGGAGCCAAGTAGAGGAAGATGAATGTCCATATTTTGAGGATTCAGAGGAGATAAATGATGGAGTGTGTGTCGACCACGACAGTGACACGATGCATTTTCACTTTGAGGTTGAGGATGAAGCGGATGTGCATGATGGCCAAGAATAGATTGAGGATACCATGGGGCCTGAGCCGCAATCCACTTCAGAGTTAGCTTCACAGGTTGAGGCGGTTGAGTACTTAGGGAGGACAACTGAAATGAACTATTTCTGGGATGACGAGGATGATGCGTGCTTGGATTTGCCCGAGACATGTCTACCTACAGTCATGTCACTGATGTCACTTCCCTCGCCTCGGATGCGCACTTGCCAGTCATCGAGGAGATTTGTCAGGAGAAGTTACCAGTTGTGGGTAGTGCCGCAGATATTGTTGATGTTGATGTTAATGTCGAGGAAACGGACAGCGACGTGGATTGTGACATGGTATATATTGATTCCGAGCTCCCTCTTACTCTAGTTTTCTCTTTGCGGCCACTTCCACCTCCTTTTGAGGCCATGCATCATCCCGAGCCTAGCATCACATTTCAGGGAAGTTCCCATCTTTCTTTTTCCTCCACCCCCGAATCAAATTATTTAATTCCATATCATAATGATTTGGATTGTCGTCATTTGATCGTAAATTTATTTATTCATTTTGGACGACCCACTTTGGCAAGCTTTTCATTTGGACGGGCGCTCTCGCCCGATTATTTTTGTCACGATCTATCTCCCCCATTTGGTAGGAACCCATCACAAGGAGATGCTCGGGGTTGTGTCGCTTGCCATTAATGCCCGCATTGGAGGTAGGGCATTAGACGTGGCTACGCTCGCATAGGAGCGTAAGGATATGATCGAGCAGTTGCCACCACCGTTATACATTTTGGATCCGCCATTTGCTAAGGTGTATTCTTTCCTTTACGTAGTGTAAATAAATAAAATAAAAAGTTAGTTAGTTTGCTTTTGCATGTGTGGTTTTGTATGTTTTTCTTTTCTTTTCTAGGATCTTTTGCCAAGATCTAATACTCTCCCAACATTGAGGACAATGTTTATTTTAAGTTGGGGGAAGAGTGTTAGAATCTTTAGATTGTTAGGATTTTGATGTTAAAATTTTTTTTTGTTGAGATCCCTCCAAGTTTCCATCGCCCAATGAACTTTATTGCATATCATCTTTGTCCTTCGCGTTCCTACGCCGCTTGCTTTATGTAGTCCCTACATGCTTTCATGCCATGCAATTTTTCGGATTAACATTTTGGTATCAACTTCTTCAATGTTTGATTGGCACATTTTCATTTCTTTTCCAATTTGGATTCATATGCGAATATGCCATGTATGAAACTACATTATACGCCGTGATATCTCTTTGAAATAATTTTGGAATAGTTTGGTGTAAGTGATTGCGTGATTTGGGATGAATGGCTTAGTTTTTAATTGGATTGGGTGTGGCCATATGGTGCATGCTTTGTTTTCCTCTTAAGGAGTGGGTGGATGAGTTGATAATCCATGTTGGAAAGAGAAAGAGAGTTAAAATAAGTGAATGTTTCTTTCTAATCAAATTGAGTAGCCAATGCCCCACGAAACATTGCGGAGGACGCCAAAAATGAGATTTAGGGGATCATTCCATCCCTTCGCCTATATAGCGTTATCACGTGTATGCAAAGGTGGCGGTGTTTGCATTTCATAGCGTTATCGCGTGAATGCAAAACACAAACATACAAAATCCAAAAGAATACAAAAAAGGAGAGAAAAAGAAAAGAAAAAGAAAAATGAATGAATAAATGAAAGAATAAGCAACATGAGTGATGCAATCTCATCTCCCACAACTTAGAGGAATTTCTTTTGTTTTGGCCATTTCCATGAAAATTGGAAATTTTGTCATTTGCGATATATCCTAATGATTGTGATACAGGCTTATTACCTCACTTTTCTTTGAATTGGATTGAGGAGAATGTCATTTGTTATTTAGTTTCATACATTGGGTATATTTGCTTTGAAATCAATTGGAAATACCATTTTGTGTCTGCCATGAGGATATTTTGAGTTGGTGCATGTTTTTCCCATTTAATCCGAATTTATCGCATATTTTTCTAGAGACTAGCAAAAAGCTAGTTGGGGGTGTGATTCGGAATATAAATTGCATATTTCCCCCCTATTTCTGGACATTTTATGTGTATATCATGTTATTTTGGCTTTGATACGGGCGTATTTGTGATATTGTGTATTATTAAAGCCTATTCCTATTTTATACATAAAATGTGGTTTTTATAGACTAATTTTTGCTCCTCTTATTTTTCAGGTACTTCTGGAATTTTTCTGGATTTTCTGCACTTTTTCCAGATTTTTTTGAAGATTGGAGCTAATTTTGGAGATTTATTGGAGCTAGAAAAGGGTTTCTGGAATTTTTGTAAACAAAAATAAATAAAAAAAAGCCTGCTTCAGCAACCCGCTTTTGGATCGGGCCGTTGTAGCAAAATAAGAAAAAAAATTTGTTTTTTTATTTGCGGGCCAGCCCAGCGGCCGGCCCGCGAAGCTGCGCGCGCAAATGAAGCGGGGGCACACACATTGCGCCTGCCCCCTGAAGGCGGCTTGGGCGCGGGTCGGTCGCGATTTGCCCGACCCGCGGGCCCGTTTCCCCTCTATTATGCTGGGCTGTGCGAATTTGAGCCAGAGCTTATTGTTTTCGACCTGTAGCAAAGGAGGGGAGCTTCTTCTTGGTTTTTTGATTTTTTTCTAGGGCTTGGGTGAGGAAGGAGGCCATTGGAGCTTAGGGAGCTTGGAGGAGGTGCCCAAGTGAGAGGGAAGCCTCATTTCTTGAGAGATTGGTGATTTCTTCCCTCTTTTCTTGTGTAATTTTTTATGTCTCACTTTTGTATTGAACTTGGGTTAATTTTGAATGCAATTTTCCTATTGTTTGCTATGATTGTGTAGTGTTGATTTGGTCTGGGTTGTGATTCATGAAGTTGGTTGTTAATTTTAGCCCTAATTTCCTCTTGCCTATTATATTGTTAATCTTGGATGTGTAATTAGGGCACAATTTTATTGGCTAAGCCCCGAGAGGGCAATTTGAGAAAAATCCATGTTCGTATATTGATTAGTGCTATGTGATGCATCCATGCTTATTGCAAATTTTCGTGTTCATGAAAGCTAAATATTCCGATTGAGTTTACTTAGCCGGTTAATCAATTGAGTTATATGTGGGTGATTTAGGCTCGATTAACTCCATCATTAGTGAACCCGCAACCCATGCTCCTCTCCTAGCCATCCTAACTCCTACTTTGGTTCTCTAACCCTACCCATTTGGGTTAAGATTTTGTTTTCACTACACTTTTTCCCACACTCTTCCACCGTTAGCGAGGTGGTTGTTTCACACTTTATTTTTCTTTATCGATCAATTTTGTGAATATAGAACGACTTGTCCCTGTGACCCGACCCGGTACTCACCGGTTATTTTTATTGCATTGACACTCCTACGCTTGGTAGTGGAAGGCGTTCTCCTCGTGCGTCCTTCTGTGTCAACCATGCGTCACCTCCAATGTATGCCATATTTCCTGCGCAGTTAGACAATGTGAGATACGATTGAATTCAGATTTATCTAATGAACAAATGAGAGCATTCATAGCTTTAGTATTAAGAGAATAAAGCCTCCAATCATTATCATCCCATTTATCATCAGGTTTAAGCATCTCAACATTTTCAATTTTAATGACAGGTGGTTTATATCCTTTTTCAACAATTTGCCAAGCTTTACAGTAAATAGACTTTAAGTAGATTCTCATACGTTTTTCCAATAAGCATAATCTACTCCATTAAATATAGGGGGATGTGATATGGACTGACCCTCAGCAAAAGCACTATTAATGTGATCCATGGTCAAACCTAGGCTAGATCCTAAAACCTGCTCTGACACCACTTGTTGGATCTGGATCCTAGCATAGGGGGTGAATAGGCTAATAAAAAATTCTCGCGCAACCCACGAGAAATCACAAGCAGTTAAAAGCACAAGCAGAGTAAATAAGAGACAATCACAGAGTACGCACAGATTTACCCTAGTTCGGTCGCACCAACGACATACGTTCAGCCCTAAGAAAATACTAGCGTTAATAAGTTCCTTCTGTGCACCTACAATGGGGTCCTAGCTCCAACTTCCCACCTAGACTGTACCACACTCACCAAAGTGCAGAACTCTATCAACCTAGTAAATGCGTATCTTGACTGCACCAACACGTCAAAACCCTCTTGTCTAGCCCTAACCAGATAAGTCCAAAATAATACAAATTAGGTAAACTTTTCCTTACAGAGAACGTTATACTAATACACAAATATAAAGAATAAAGAGTTTAGAAATGCTCATGTCCGTGTAGTCATCTCTGTCAATCAGCATGTCGTCAGCTCCAGTCTGACGCAAACGATGTCTCGATCCGACTCTTTGATCTCAATCTGTCTCAAATAGCACACTGGTCTGTGCACAAGGTAATTCCAGTTTAAAGCTTATTTACCCTCGGTCTGTGCACAAAGTAAACCCTTTAATAACTTTCCACATCAGCTGCAAATCATTCTCGCTTTCTCCTTCATGCAGGGGGTTTCCACGTCAGCACGTCGTTCCGATTTCTTTTCGACTTAGTCTTAGGGCATGCAGCAAAGGTCTACGTCTACTTCGCCATACATTCGTCTTCGAAGACGATGGGCTCTCATCCGATGGCGACAACAACGACTAATCCGCCTGAGGCTAAGACTTCGAGACAGCGACAAGAGCAACGACGACTCGATGGCTTGGCGGTGATTCTGACGGCGGGGTTCGATGTCTCCGACTTCTCTTTGATGTGCGGGCATTGACTCCGATCGTGATCTCAGCACTGAGTTGTCCTAGGGCATGCAGCGCTCAAGCTTCGCTGTACAACTTTGACTTGAGTTTGCTTGAGGGGTTGCGATCTCCGATGGCATATTCTCGATGGCCACTTGACTTCGGCGAATGATGGAGTGGGTAGCTTCAAGGTGGTCGACGGCGAGGGCAGCTTCTCTGTTCGACTCCGACAACGACTCGATCTCAACTTCTCCGATGGTAGCAACGGTGGCGTGCGAAAGTTTGAACGACATCAAAGAAGATATTCTCTTCGTCTTCTTCGACTTGCAGCGAGATGACGGCGAGGTGTGGTCTTCGAAGTAGGAGAGCTCGTCGGCGTCGATACTTCTAACTTCGATGGCAGCACCTCGTCTCCGACGATGACTCGACTCTCTGGAAGCGAGAGGAGGTCGGTGATCACGCTTTGATGGCGAGGAGCACGGTGGCTTCGACAGTGCTTGCATGGATGCATGACTTCCAGACTTGACGATGATGATGCTTTGATGATGGAGATGTCGCAGCCACTTCTTCGAAGATGAGACGGGTGTGAGCTCGAGGATGTGCTTGATGATGATGATGATGATGATGAAGGCTCCCAGAGAACTCACGATAGCAAGGGATTTGTGTCGAGTCAAACTTCACCCACGCAAGAATATCGCTTTGCGGCCTTGAGTTGATGCTATTGGGTTGCAGCATAACGTTGAGGAGTTTATGAGGCTTGATATTTTATTGGAGGAAGGTTGAAGTTTACGGCAAGGAGTTTTTGATAGAACTAGGGTTTTAAATATTTGTTTTGAGTTGCCGCACCTTTTATTTATTTATTTTTTGTGTAAGCCCCCCGAGACTTCTATCTTTGATGAAGGATCTTATATATAGTAAGGGTATGTCTTTTTGCAATGGGGTGCGGCCATTGGGTGTTGAATTTGAATATGTAGTTGAATAGAATCAAATATTTGCAAATCTAACTATTTGATTTGATCAAATCCCTTTTAAACTCAAATTGGCCTCCATCTCATCCCATATTGGACGTAGTCCAATTTACTTTGTGTATGGCACTTTGACCAAGTCCATTAACTATATGGATAGCAGTTTTACCAACACGTTGACTTAGTCATCTCTTCAAGAATTACGTCCTTGCCATTCCTGAAACACACTTAGCACACACGTTAATAACAACACACACGTTTGTCATCATCAAACTAAAGAGCCTAGATCGTTGCTTCCAATATCCTTTGTACTTAATCAACGACTAATCACTCTTGTACCATTGACACCACAGCAAGTTTTGAGGATCAAGTGAGATTGCAATAAGAGAGTGATCAAAAGAAAGAGAGTGACCAAAAGAAAGAGAGTGACCAAAAGAAAGAGAGTGAAAAATTAGAGAGGTTGGGAAAAAATGAGAGAGAAAAATAAAATCAAAATTCGGCCATTGAGAGGAAATCAGAGAGAAAACAAAAGAATTTCTGTGCAAAAATGAGTGAAGTTAAGAGAGTAATGTTTTCAAATCTACCGATGATTGTACTTTTGTACAAAGAGGCATTTTTAAATACTAACCAACTTGACCTTGCTTTGCCTATAGTTCTATTGTTTCTCTTTTGCAGGAATATGAGGATGTTTTTCCTGAAGAAATACTACATGTGTTACCTCCAATCCGAGGGATTGAACATCAGATTGATTTTTTTCCCGGTGCGGCGATTCCAAACCGACCAGCTTATAGGAGCAATTCCAAGGAGACAAAAGAACTTCAACGGTAGGTAAGTGAGTTATTGGAGAAAGGGCACGTGAGGGAAAGCATGAGCCCATGCACTGTTCAAGTTTTACTTGTGCCTAAGAAGAATAGGACGTGGAGAATGTGCGTTGAATGCCGAGCCATCAACAACATAACGGTAAAGTATCGTCATTCTATTCCTCGCCTTGATGATATGTTAGATGAGCTGCATGGTTCTTGTGTGTTTTCTAAAATTGATTTAAAAGTGGTTATCATTAGATTAGAATGAAAGAAGGAGATGAATGGAAAACTACTTTAAAAAAAATATGGTTTATATGATTGGTTAGTTATGCCTTTTGGTTCAACTAATGCTCCGAGCACTTTTACGAGACTTATGAATCATGTTTTGCGTGCATTTATAGGCAGATTTGTTGTTGTTTACTTTGATGATATCCTCATTTATAGCGAAAACTTGGATGATCATGTAGTACATTTGAAATCTGTTTTAAATGTTCTTAGAAAAGAAAAGTTATTTTCTAACATGAAGAAGTGTACTTTTGGCACATATAAGCTTGTATTTCTGGCATTTTTTGTTATTGCACAAGGTATACAGGTTGATGAAGAGAAGACATGTGCAATACAAGAGTGGACAAGTCCCACAAGTGTAGGTAATGTTCATAGTTTTCATGGACTTGCTAGTTTTTATCGGCGGTTCATGAAGGACTTTAGTAGCATAGCTGCACCACTTACTGAAGTGATCAAGAAGAACGTTGGATTTAGATGGGAACAAGAACAAGAAGAGGTATTTCAGCTAATCAAAGAGAAGTTGACCAACGCTCCTTTTTTGTCTTTACCTAACTTTTCAAAAACGTTTGGGATTGAATGTGATGCTTCAGAAATTGCCATATGCGCATTTCAGGAATTGGCATAGGCACAGTTGACCAATTGCTTACTTTAGCGAAAAACTAAGCGGGCATCTTTAAACTACCCAACATATGATAATGGCTGTATGCATTGGTTCGAGCTTTAAAGACATGGCAGCACTATCTATGATTAAAGGAGTTCGTGATTCACACGGATCATGAGTCCTTGAAACACTTGAAGGTACAACACAAGCTGAATAAAAGGCACGCTTGTTGGGTGGGGGTTCATCAAAACATTTTCATAAGTCATCCGGTATAAGAAAGGTAAGGAGAATATGGTCGCTGATACACTTTCTCGCAAGTATGCATTACTTTCTACACTTGATGCAAAATTGATTGGGTTTGAGTGCATTAAAAATTTATATGCTGATGACCATGACTTTTGTGAGGAATACGTGCTTGTGAGAAAACCCCTTATGGTAAGTTCTTTAGACATGATGGGTTCCTGTTTCGAGAGAATAAGCTATGTGTGCCTAATTGTTCATTGAGAGAGTCGTTAGTACATGAATCTCATGGTGGGGGATTAATGGGACATTTTGGAGTTGGAAAGGCTTTAGCTATTTTGCAAGAACACTTCTATTGGCCACACATGAAAAGAGATGTTGAGAGAATTTGTGGGAGATGTGTCACATGTAGGCAAGCTAAATCTAGAGTTCAGCCCAACGGTTTGTATACACCTTTAACAATTCCTAGTGAGCCTTGGATTGATATTTCAATGGATTTTGTGTTGGGATTGCCTAGGACTAAACGCGGAAGAGACTCAATTTTTGTGATTGTGGATAGATTTTCTAAGATGGCACACTTTATTCCATGTTACAAAACGGATGATGCCTCACATATTGCTGATTTGTTCTTTAGGGAGATTGTGAGATTACATGGCATGCCAAGAACAATTGTTTTCAATCGAGATGCTAAGTTCTTGAGCTATTTTTGGAAGACTTTGTGGTGTAAGTTAGGTACTAAGCTGTTGTTTTCTATTACTTGTCACCTACAAATTGATGGCCAAACTGAAGTAGTGAATATGACTTTGTCTACCATGTTAAGGGCAATCATTACAAAGAACGTCAAAATAGGGAAGACTGTTTACCACATGTTGAGTTTGCTTAAAATAGAGATGTTCATTCTGCTACCAAATTTTCACCATTTGAAATTGTATATGGATTTAATCCTTTAACTCCATTGGATTTATCTCCTTTACCTTTGACTGAGCGTGTTAATTTAGATGGCAAAAAGAAGGTTGACTTTGTCAAACAGATTCATGAGAAGGCAAGACTTAACATTAAAACGAAGAATGGAGCAATACGCAAAACAAGCCAACAAGGGGCGTCGCAAGCTGATCTTGGAACCCGGAGACTGGGTATGGTTGCATATGAGAAAGGAGAGATTTCCAAAACAAAGACGCTCAAAATTACTTCCAGGAGGAGATGGTCCTTTCCAAGTGCTAGAGCGCATCAATGACAATGCTTACAAGCTAGATCTACCTAATGAGTACAATGTAATCGCTACATTTAATGTTACTAATTTGAGTCCTTTTGATGTAGGTGATGATTTGAGGACAAATCCTTTTCAAGAGGAGGGGAATGTTGCAAATCATAGAACTTCAAAGGATCCAGTTCAAGTGCCAATTGGACCAGTTACGCGTTCGCGATCAAAGAGGTTTAAAGATGTACTCAACGGGCTGATTCGAGAGATCTAGGCCCAAGCAAATTGATGGAGGCCCATTGAGAAAGAGCCATGTGTTCAAAAAAGATGGCCCAACATGATTCAAGTACTATAAGAATCCAACTATGGATAGCTTAAATTCAGCAAGTAAATTGGCATGTGTAGGATTCATCTTTTTGGAAGGTTTTGAATGCCAAATACTATATTTGGAGGGTCGCATGCGTAGAAATTACATTCCTTTTCTATTTTTGGAAGGCTTGCATGCCTAGGAATTACTTTTCTTTTTCTATTTTTTGGAAGACTTGCTTGTCAAGATAATTACTTTCCTTTTCTATTTTTGGAAAGCTTGCTTGCCGAGATAATTTCTTTCTTTTTCTATTTGTTAGCAAGTGATCATCCAATTAATGGGCTCATTTGTAGCCATAATTTTAGCCTAAACTTTCGGAACTTTCTTTGTAATTTTGATCCTATTAAAAGGCATCTAAGCAATGAAAAATGCAGTTGATTTTTTAGTATAATTTCTGAGAGAATTTCTCTTTGGTTCTTTGAAGAACTATTCGAACTTATCGAAGTTTTCTGTGGTGTTCACCGTCGACTTATCAAATGGATTTCCACCACCGTTTGTGGCGTCTTCATTAAACAGAGGTTCTTGTTCGCAATACTCAATGGGTCGAGGTCATCTATACCGAGGTTCTTACTTTTGTCGTACAACGGGTCGAGGTCTCCATCCCAAATTCTTATTATAAAACGATCTTGGGTTCCTCTTCGTTGTCGGGTCTCGTCGTTCCTGGTGGGGTTCGCATCATTTGGTATCATAGCTTTGAGTCTAGGACAGGTTTGCCTATCTTTTAAATAAAAATAGACATTTCTTTTCTTTATTTCGTATTCTTTTAGTCTCTAAATTTGGTTTAACATACCCTTGTTTAGCCGAATTTCTTTATCCATTTTTCATTCACATTTTGTTTTGAAATATCGTTCCTTTACTATCAAAAATACAGTTGCTGATTATCTAAAAAAAGTTTCAAAAAAAGCAAGAAAGCGAAGAAGAAGAAAAGAAGAAGAAAGAAGAAAACCAAAAAAAGGTACATCAGATTCAACAAAATTTTTTTTGTTAACATTCATTTTGGTTATAATCAACACAACAAATCACATCACCTTAAAGATCTATCTTTTTGTGTGTGTGAAAATTATCCCTCCAAAGACCAATTTTTTTTGGAAAATTTGAAAATTTTAGACTTCCAAAATTTTTGTCACCCGTGTTTCTTGTAATCTTCCTTCAGATCTGAAATTTCTTTATGAGTTCTTGGTGAATTGTTATTGGAAATTCCGTGTATTGTTTATTTTAGTTCCAAAAGAACTTAAAGAGAAATTACAGAGTGAGAGAAGTAAGAGTGGTGAGAACAGTAGAGGGTTAGAGGCCACAATTTTTTAGTGAAAACACGAGCGTAGAGTGATTCACGTTCTTGAGTGTAAACAAGTAAGGGAGAGAATTGTGAGGTCCTATTTTTAACTTTGTTTTGTAGGAAACATGTCTCGCAATAGTGCTACCACAGATTTACCTGATCAAAAATTGCTAGTGGAGGCCCTAATGAGTGAGATAAAGCGTGTGATGAAGTTAGAGCTCGAGCAAGTTCATGAACGGCTAGATAATATGGAGGATAAACTTAGTAAGCAGCCACAAAATGCTCCTAACATCCATAGAAGGGAAAGAATTCAGTCGAGGGCAGTAAATGGTGAAGAAGACGAGTCTTATGGGACTGGTTTTGATGAAGATGAAGATCGATATTCAGTTGTTAATCATAAGAGACGTGGAGGGCGGTTTAGAGAAGCTAGAAATAGGGATGATAACAACTTGGGTGGCATTAAGATGAAGATTCCTTCATTTCAAGGTAAAACTGATCCTGAAGCATACCTTGATTGGGAGAAGAAGATGGAGTTCATATTTGATTGCCACAACTATTCTGAAGCAAAGAAGGTAAGGTTAGCTGTGATTGAATTTTCTAACTATGCTATTACTTAGTGGGATCAGCTTGTTACAAACAGGAGAAAAAAAACGACCAATATAGACATGGAAGGAGATGAAAGCAGTAATGAGAAAGCGGTTTGTTCCTAGTAACTACTATCGAGAGATATACAATAAGCGTCAAGGTCTTATGCAAGGAAGTCGCAGCGTAGAAGATTACTACAAGAAGATGGAGATTGCTATGATCCGGGCTAATGTAGAGGAAGATAAAGAGGTTACAATGGCTAGGTTCTTACATGGATTAAATCGGAAAATCCATGATAAGGTAGAGATGCAACATTATGTGGAGTTGGAAGACATGGTGCACATTGCCATCAAAGTGGATAAACAACTTAATAGGAGGCGGTAAATCAAGCACAGGCCATAACTCAGGTTCTACATCTTGGAAACCAAGTTATACAAAGAAGATGGACAAGCCACAAATGCCCAAACCTGAGCCTAAGTCTGAGAATATCCTTCACATTTCTTAAGGTAAATCAGACCCTTCAACCTCTAGAAATCGTGACATTAAATGTTTTAAATGGCAAGACAGGGGACATATGGACAGTCAATGCCCAAATAGGCAGGTCATGGTGTTACAAGACAATATTAAAATTGTCACCGACAATGATGATTCTGACCAGGATGACATGCCACCATTAGAGGATGATCTCGAGGAGGAATATCTAGTCCCTGATGCTTTGACATTGGTGGCAAGGAGATCATTGAGCATGCAAGCAAAAGGAGTTGAAGAAGTGCAACAGGAGAACATCTTTCATACCAGGTGCTACATCAAAGACAAGGTATATAGTATGATTATTGATGGTGGTAGCTGTTCTAATGTTGCAAGTACAACAATGGTTGATAAATTGGGACTGCCCATATTAAAGCATCCTAGACCATACAAGTTGCAATGGTTAAATGATAGTGGTGAAGTAAGGGTGAACAAGCAGGTGTTAGTTGCATTCCAGATTGGTAAATATGAAGATGAAGTATTATGTGATGTAGTACCAATGTAAGCGGGACACTTGTTGCTAGGGCGTCCATGGAAGTTTGATATGCACGTGAATCATGATGGCTTTACGAACAAATTATCCTTTGTACTTAATCAACGACCAATCACTTTGTACTATTGTTACCGCAACAAGTTTATGCGGATCAAGTGAGATTGCAAAATGAGACTGAGCAAAAGAAAGAGAGTGAGCAAAAGAAAGAGAGTGAACAAAAGACAAAGAGTGAAAATTAGAGAGAGGCCGAAAAAAATGAGAGAGAAAAAGAAAATCAAAATTCGGCCAATGAGAATGAAAGAAGGAGATGAATGGAAAACTGCTTTTAAAACAAAATATGGTTTATATGAATGGTTAGTTATGCCGTTTGGTTTAGCTAATGCTCCGAGCACTTTTATGAGACTTATGAATCATGTTTTGCGTGCATTTATAGGCAGATTTGTTGTTGTTTACTATGATGATATCCTCATTTATAGCGAAAACTTGGATGATCATGTAGTACATTTGAAATCTGTTTTAAATGTTCTTTGAAAAGAAAAGCTATTTCCAACATGAATAAGTGTACTTTTTGCATAGATAAGCTTATATTTCTGGCATTTGTTGTTAGTACACGAGGTATACAGGTTGATGAAGAGAAGATACGTGCAATACAAGAGTGGACAAGTCCCACAAGTGTCGGTAATGTTCGTAGTTTTCATGGACTTGCTAGTTTTTACCGGCGGTTCGTGAAGGACTTTAGTAGCATTGCTGCACCACTTACTAAAGTGATCAAGTAGAACGTTGGATTTAGATGGGTACAAGAACAAGATGAGGCATTTCAGCTAATCAAAGAGAAGTTGACAAATGCTCCTTTATTGTCTTTACCTAACTTTTCAAAAATGTTTGAGGTTGAATGTGATGCTTCAGGAATTGAAATAGGCACAGTTCTTATGTAAGAAGGATGACCAATTGCTTACTTCAGCGAAAAACTAGGGGGGGCAGCTTTAAACTAGCCGACGTATGACAAGGCGCTGTATGCATTGGTTCGAGCTTTAGAGACATGGCATCACTACCTATGGTCAAAGGAGTTCGTGATTCACACGGATCATAAGTACTTGAAATACTTGAAGGGACAACACAAGCTGAACAAAAGGCACACTCGTTGGGTAGGGTTCATCAAAACATTTCCATAAGTCATCCGGTATAAGAAAGGTAAGGAGAATGTGGTCGCTGATGCACTTTCTCGCAAGTATGCATTACTTTCTACACTTGATGCAAAATTTCTTGTGTTTGGGTGCATTAAAAATTTATATGCTGATGACCATGAATTTTGTGAGGAATACCATGCTTGTGAGAAAACCCCTTATGGTAAGTTATTTAGACATGATGGGTTCCTGTTTCGAGAGAATAAGCTATTTGTGCCTAATTGTTCATTGAGAGAGTTGTTAGTACATGAATCTCATGGTGGGGGATTAATGGGATATTTTGGAGTTGGAAAGACTTTAGCTATTTTGCAAGAACACTTCTATTGGCGACATATGAAAATAGATGTTGAGAAAATTTGTGGGTGATGTGTCACATATAGGCAAGCTAAATCTAGAGTCCAGCCCAGCGGTTTGCATACCCCTTTAAAAATTCCTAGTGAGCCTTGTATTGATATTTCAATGGATTTTGTGTTGGGATTGCCTAGGACTAAACACAGAAGAGACTCAATTTTTATGATTGTGGATAGATTTTCTGAGATGGCACAATTTATTCCATGTCACAAAACGGATGATGCCTCACATATTGCTGATTTGTTCTTTAGGGAGATTGTGGGATACATGGCATGCCGAGAACAATTGTTTTCGATCGAGATGTTAAGTTCCTGAGCTATTTTTGGAAGACTTTGTGGTGTAAGTTAGGTACTAAGCTGTTGTTTTCTACTACTTGTCACCCACAAACTGATGGCCAAACCGAAGTAGTGAATATGACTTTGTCTACCATGTTAAGGGCAATCATTACAAAGAACGTCAAAATATGGGAAGACTGTTTACCCCATGTTGAGTTTGCTTACAATAGAGCTGTTCATTCTGCTACCAAATTTTCACCATTTGAAATTGTATATGGATTTAATCCTTTAACTCCATTGGATTTATCTCCTTTACCTTTGATTGAGCGTGTTAATTTAGATGGCAAAAAGAAGGCTGACTTTGTCAAACAGATCCATGAGAAAGCAAGACTTAACATTAAACGAAGAACGGAGCAATACGCAAAACAAGCCAATAAGGGGCGTCACAAGCTAATCTTGGAACCCGGAGACTGGGTATGGTTGCATATGAGAAAGGAGAGATTTTCAGAACAAAGACGCTCAAAATTGCTTCCAAAGGTAGATGGTCCTTTCCAAGTGCTAGAGCGCATCAATGACAACGCTTACAAGCTAGATCTACTTAGTGCGTACAATGTAAGCGCTACATTTAATGTACTGATTTGAGTCCTTGTGATGTAGCTGATGATTTGAGGACAAATCCTTTTCAAGAAGAGGTGAATGATGCAAATCATAGAACAACTTCAAAGGATCCAGTTCAAGTGCCAATTGGACTAGTTACGCGTTCGCGATCAAAGAGGTTCAAAGATGTACTCAACATGCTGATTCAAGAGATCTGGGCTCAAGCAAATTCATGGAGGCCCATTGAGCAAGAGCCATGTGTTCAACAAAGATGGCTCAACATGATTCAAGTTCTAGAATAATCCAACTATGGGTAGCTTAAATTCAGCAAATAAATTGGCATGTGGAGGCTTAATCTTTTTGGAAGGTTTTGAATGCCAAATACTCTATTTGGAAGGATCGCATGCGTAAAAATTACTTTCCTTTTCTATTTTTGGAAGGCTTGCATGCCTAGAAATTACTTTTCTTTTTCTATTTTTTGGAAGGCTTGCATGCCGAGATAATTGCTTTCCTTTTCTATTTTTGGAAGGCTTGCATGCCGAGATAATTACTTTCCTTTTCTATTTGTTGGCAAGTGATCAGCCAATTAATGGGCTGATTTGTAGCCATAATTTTAGCTTAAACTTTAGGAACTTTCCTTATAATTTTAAGCCTATTAAAAGGCATCTAACAATGGAAAATGCAGTTGATTTTTCGGTATAATTTCTGAGAGAATTTCTCTTTGGTTCTTTGAAGAACTATTCGAACTTATCGGAGTTTTCTGTGGCGTTCAATGTCGACTTATCAAATGGATTTCCACCACCGTTTGTGGTGTCTTCATTAAATCGAGGTTCTTGTTCGCAATAAGCAACGGGTCGAGGTCATCTATAGCGAGGTTCTTGCTTTTGTCGTACAACGGGTCGAGATCTCCATCCCAAATTCTTATTATAGAACGATCTTGGGTTCCTCTTTGTTGTCGGGTCTCGTCGTTCCTGGCGGGGTTCGCATCATTTGGTATCAGAGCTTTGAGTCTAGATCTGGTTTGCCTATCTTTTAAATCAAAAAAAAACCGCGCCTGGTGTAAACAATCTATTATACATTTGACAGTGATTTTTGAATCCTATGGCTGACTAGGACAAGATAAAAGATGGTTGAGATTTGATCATGGAAAATCAACGGTTGAGATGGGTTGATGTAATTTAGATGGGGTCAGCTGGAAAGAGAAACAAATTCGGCTGGAAAGAAAACTATAGGTGGGGTCAGCTCAAAATAGACAGGGTCAATACGTGGGTTTCGTTTGTTTGTGTCTAGAGAGAAAGAATCATTTATCTTTTCACGCACAGCGTGCCATCATCTCAACCCAACCCCTCGATCCCCACGCACAGCACGCCATCGCCTCGACTCCTCCCCTACGACGCATCGCTTTCTACACAAAAACCCCAGATCTCCACGCAGAGCACGCCTTGATGGGTTCCGTTTCTTCTCCCCAAATCTCCACGCACAGCATGCTTCTCCTCCAACCTCGCAAGCTTGCTCCATAGCATCATCCAGCCTCGAGAGCATCTTAGATCTTCTTCAATCTCACCTCAAGAGCATCTTCACGGTTAGCAGTTCATTCTCAGTGATTAGGTTAGCACCTCAAGAGCATCTTCGATTAATTGCAATTTTTACAGGTTTATCATTTTGACTAAAAGTTAGCAGTTCATTCACGATGTTTATCATTTTGACTAAAGGTTAGCAGTTCATTCACGCAGTTCATTCACGCTGTTCATTCACGATATTTGGAATTCATTCACACAATTTTTACAGGTTTATCAATTTTTACAGGTTTATCTTTAAGGTTAGCAGTTCATTCTCCCTCTCTCATATCTCCATTTCCCTAAAATTTTGATTTTTTTTCCTTAGAGGAAGAAGAAACCATGGGATGTGATCCGACCCATCCCCTTCCCTCATCTCGCCATGGGGATTGATCTTCTACAGGTACGACGCCAACCTCGCCACCCCGCTCACCAACATCTCCCGTTTCGTCATCTCTTTCCCTATTTCATCGATTGCCCTGAATCTGCAGGTACGAAGAAATCTCTCTCCCCTCTATCACCCCCTCTCTAATCCCACAACCCTCTGATCTGAATCCCACAAAGAAAAGTAACTCCTCAAGATTTCTGCACACCAAGTGTTTGTGGAAATGCTTAAAAGAATCTTACATGGGTTGTTGATATTTTGTAACAGGATCATAGCTCCAATATGATTCTGCTCAAACAAGTATGGGAAAGGATGAAGGGAGCTGTTGTGTTTGTTTTGTTGCTGGCCGTTGGGTTGGGAGTCGAAGGAGATGGGTCGAATCATAAGTATAAGGAGGGAGATCAGGTCCCTTTCTATGCCAACAAGGTTGGACCTTTTCATAATCCAAGGTAAATGTTCTGGAATTTTGGATGATTTTTGAAGGCAAGATTGAGACGGTAAATGATTTGATGAAAAGCTCTATTCATTTCAACAGCAAGCCAAGAGGTATGCCTCACATTTTGTATATTCTTTTGTAGGTTAGATGATTTAGTTAGATGATTTTTTGACGAGAGAACATAAATGGTGTTACTTAAAATGCAGTTTTTTTCATTGCCTAATGAATGGTGAAATGAAACTTTTATCATGATATATGTATATCTGTATTTTCTTTATGCAATTGGGTTCTTCATTTCTTTATAGTAAAAAATTTATGGCATAATAGAGATTTATGACATATTTGCAAGATTTCTTTATACTAAATAATTTACAGTAATAAATATCAAACGGTTTCTTTGTATGAAATCACTATAATAGCAATTCTTTATAGGAAAGAATTTATGGCATATTCTTTAGAGTAAAGAATTTATGGCATAATAGCAATTTATGGCATAATTGCAAGATTTCTTTATAGTAAAGAATTTAATTTTGGGGTGGCTCTGATTTTTTCTATTAGAATTCATCTATCTATTATGAAATGATTCAGAAATTATGCGTCATCCTTTGTTAATTGGGGTTTTTTGTTGTGCAAGTTTACATGGCGGCAGCTATGAATTCTACTGCAATCCATTAGCAAATTATTGGTGTCCATCAAAAGATTCACAATCTCAAAGAGGTTAGTGTTTTCTATTTTAATTTGCAACCGTGAATTCTTTATGGTAATAAATATAAAAAGATTTCTTTATAGGAAATCACAGTAATGGAAATTCTTTATACTAAATAATTTATGACATAATAGAAATTTATGGCATATTTGCAAGATTTCTTTATATTAAAGAATTTACAGTAATAAATATCAAAAGGTTTCTCTATAGGAAATCACTATAATAGCAATTCTTTATAGTAAAGAATTTATGGCATATCCTTTTTAGTAAAGAATTTATGGCATAATATCAATTTATGACATATTTGCAAGATTTCTTTATAGTAAAGAATTTAATTTTGGGGTGGCTCAGATTTTTTTCTATTAAGATTCATCTATCTATTATGAAATGATCCAGAAAATATGCTTCATCCTTTGATAACTGGTTTTTTTTGTAGTGCCGGCTTACATGGCAGCATCTATGAATTCCACTGCAATCCATTTGCAAATTATTGGTGTCCATCAAAAGATTCACATCGTCAAAGGGGTTCGTTTTTTATAATTTAATTTGCAACCGTGAATTCTTTATGGTAATAAATATGAAAAGATTTCTTTATAGGAAATCACAGTAATGGCAATTATTTATAGTAAAGAATTTATGGCATAATAGCAATTTGTGGCATATTTGCAAGATTTTTATACTAAAGAATTTACAGTAATAAATATCAAAAGTTTTCTTTATAGGAAATCACTATAATAGCAATTCTTTATAGTAAAGAATTTATGGCATATTCTTTATAGTAAATAATTTATGCCGTAATAGCAATTTATGGTATATCTGCAAGATTTCTTTATAGTAAAGAATTAACAGTAATAAAATCAAAAGATGCATAGTTGCAAAAAACATTTTCAATTTTGTTAACTGTTTTCTTTTGAAAAAAACAGAGTAAGGGCTTAAGTTGTAGCAGAAAGGGAGTTCTAATGCAACACAGTTGCAAATTGATCCGACCCACGAGGATTTGGACAATCAAATTATCGATATCCATCAAAGGATTCGAAGGCTCACAGGGGTTAGTGTTTTCTCTTTTAATTCATTTTTTCTTTATATTTGAAAAATATGGATTTTTTTTAAGTTTCTTTAATATTTATTAGTCAGTGAATTAGAGGAGATAACTAAATTGAGATCTTCCAATGAAAGTATAATTTTTGGTTACCCCTATTTTTTCCCTTTAAGATTCATCTATTTATTAGTAAAAAATTCATCTATTTGTTAGAAATCATGATTCATACTTCGTTAACTGGTTTCTTTGAGAAAAAATGAATTTTTTGTAGAGACTGGCTTACGTCACTCCAGACAAGGGTTAATAGACTGCATCCCCCAATTTATTATGCTGAAGCCAATTGATTTTAAAGTAGGAGGGGTAAATAGACATGTGCATTTGGTGTTACCATGACAACTTAATCAGTGTCCTTGGTGGGTTGGACATTTCTTTTTGGAAGTATGAGGACAAACTCTGATTGTTGCAGTATCACAATTCCTGCAAGAGACCTACATACATAACTGGATTCTGGGAATTCCATAGGACGATATTAAAGAAAATATATGTGAAATAGTTTAGTTCTCATGAATTGGGTAAGCAAATCCAGGAGACATCAGAGGAAAACAGCTTCTTGACTCACTCATCCAAAAAAAGATAAAAAATAGATTTGCCTCACAGTTGGAGGTTCTTACTTCATGAAGATTTTTCTAAATCAAGCATGCAGCTTTCTGGAGATCTTTCTCATCTTTAGCACCATATTTTGTTCTAGCCATGCATAACCTTACTAAATCTCAGTTCCATGCACTAGGGGCAAAATGTTAACAGTTTAAGGATAATATAGGACCAAGAATGAGAGAATGGAATTTTATCACATGTGCTATTCACTCCACATTCATCGTTCTGCAATGATTGAGGTAGAATGTGACTCAATATACATCTCTTTACTCACAAAACACATTGACATGGCTATTTTTCTTTCAGTTTCTTTATGAAAAGATCTACTTTACAAAAGCTTCCTGGAACACAAGCCAGTGAAACTACTGAGCATGCAAGCAATCACATGTCTACATCTACATCTATTTCGCAATCTTCTACCACCAAGGTAAGTTATACTTTAAAGTACAAACCCACTAATGATTGGGTAGAGAAGACTTTGTAATTCTTCTATGAGTAATCTGCAGGTTATGTTTTGTCCTCTAATCTGGTTAAATGGTGTTACTTAAAATTCAGTTTTTTTCATCGCCTAATGAATGGTGAAATGAAACTTTTATCATGATATATATTTATCTGTATTTTCTTTATGCAATTGGGTTCTTCATATTTGTATATTTTTCTGTTTATGCTTTCATCAGTTACTAATATTTTAAAATAAAACAAAAATTTTAATTCATTTATTATCGAGATCAAATTGTTTTTATGGTCGCAAGGTTAGCATCTATGTTTTAAACTATAAGTGAAATATCACTTTGTCAAGCTAAATGCAGAAAAAGGATTCAAGTAAATGGACTATTAACACGACAACTGGCACATAATTGTCTCAGGGGTAATGAATTTTCAAAGGAAACATTATTATTAATTTTTTTGGTTTAGAGAAGTAAATGAGCCCAAACATTCTGATATATTTGAAATTAATCACCTATCAACTTCATATGTGGAGCTTTATAGACCACAGATAAATTAAAGAATTACATGGTTGAAATTCATATTAACAATGAACTTTGGCTAATTCTTTCTCATATTAATTGATGGTTAAGATTCATGTTAAGATTTGAAAAAAAGTGAGCAATGACATGATACTCCTAATTTCCATGAGTGTAAATATCTCTGAAGTGTGTTGAAAGAATAAGGAGTTGATTAAATTAAGTAGCAAGTAATCCATTTTTTTCTAAACCACCATTCCTAGTCCCAATTCATATGATACCGAAAATGACATCGGTTTCTACAAAAGCCTTGCCATGGCTCATGCATGCATTAAGTAAATGGGATTTTTAAAGGCATCTCCCTCGGTTTCAGTGTATTGCGTCTGTTGATGTCTCATTCTCTTTTGATTTCTATTTGTTTGTTATTAGGGTTGCGAAGAATCTGAGGTTTTTGACTGAGCATAGTTGAGCTTTGCGAAGAAGCCGAGGTAATTTGTTTCATATGATATTGACCCGTTTACATTATGTAATTTGTTTGTCGTTCATTTGTTTGCATTCCACGTTATGTAATTTGTTTCATTTGTAGTTTGTAGTTCATTTGTTTGCATTCCACTTTAATTTCAGTTCATTCCACTTTCAAATTCACGGTATTTGATTTTTGCACATTATTTGTTTAGTTGTAATTAGGTTATTTGAGAACGTGGGTAGTTTTTTGGTTTCTCTGTTAATTTGGTTTGTCGTTATTAGGTTATTTGTAAACAAAGGGTCTGTCGAATTACTATTCGAAACCATGAAGTTTCATTCTCTGTTAATTAAATGATTGATTTATTTCAGTATGAATAGTGTATAATTCTCTGTTAATTAGAAACACATTTGCAGATGCTATGTATTTTCCAAATGCCGCTTATGTTAAATCGCCTTTTTGGAAAATATATCCTCTTTGATGTTCGTTTCATTGTATGAGATTTTTATACGTTGGAACAATTTGAGGCAATGAAGAACATTTTTGTCAAGTCATGTTTGTTATACTTGCCATGATACCTGCTAAGATAGTGCTGGACATGTTGAACTCAAATCAGATACCTGCGAAGATGGTGCTGGACATGTTGAGATCAAAACAGGAGGAGTCATAACATTGTTCTAAAATGTCAGGAAGCTATTTAAACATCCGGAGACACCAGTTTAAAGTGAATGATGTTGGGTAAGCATATCCAGGCACAAATTGGGTAAGCATATCCAGGAGACACCAGTTTAAAGTGAATGATGTTGCATTTATTTTCTAAAATGTCAGGAAGCACTTACAGATTGTGATTAACAGAACCAATGTATGTAGAGTAGGGTATATCGAAACATGATCATGCTTCTGTTTTAAATTTTGAGGGGTCAATGGGGCATTGTTCTCATTATGTACCTTGGGGAACTATCCTCTTTCTTCTCGATTTATTTAAATATCTCCAATTTACTTACTTGTAGGCTGTGAAATGCTACACAAACCATTGGAATTCAAACAGAAATTTGAGGCATACATAGGGAACCGAAAGTTCCATCCTGAGTATATTATTTGCATACTTGGTCTTCCATTCGGTGAAGAATTGTATATTTCTGGGATGAAACTGGTGTTCATTATTTTCAGATTTGGATTTGCTTACGGATGAAAACTGGATTTGTGCCAGTTAGAATAAAATTCATGTGTGTGCTAAAAATTCATGTATTTGCTTACGGATGAAAACTGCTATTAAGAAATTTGGATCTATTGAATGATATGTGTGTGCTAAATCATTATTAAACTACATGTCACCAAGTCTTATTGATCGTTTTTCGTGTCCATTAAATTTTGTGGAACTAAATAAAGATAAATGTACTTTAATAATTATTGTTCATCTAAAATTCGGTGCCATCAAGTTCGTTGGCCTTTTGGTATGAGCTTTTACTTTTTGCGCGTAGTGAAATAGGAGTCACTATAGCTCAGATGTAACTAAATATATTCTTATTTGTTTCGTTTCCAATCTATTGCTGTTGATGACATGGTCTTCGATGATAAGTTTTGAATCTTATCACGCTCTTTTGTTTTGCTGATTTATGTTATTCCAGACTTGAGTGTCACCGTATTTTCTGTGTGACGCAGGTTGGGAGCCTCATGCATACTTTAGCATGCTGACTGATACTCAAAGCAACGGCCATGTACAACTTGCTACACCAAACCATCTTGCTCTTAATTTGAGGCCAATGGAGATGGAGGCTGTTTCTGTTCCCGCTGATTATCATAATCACTTCAGTATGAGAGACTCCAGTCCGATTTTAGACGCCATGGAGTCCAGTGAAAGATACTAATTTCACCGTTGCATGCTTTTTGTAACATACGAATCTCATCTGATATCTGTGTAAATAAGTAACCACTGGACGACTTTTTGGTTAGCGACTAGATTGTTTTCTTTGTTTCTATGTTACATAGAAATTCCTTTACGCACTGAGATAGTCCTAGAGCACGTTATGCATCATATGTTTTGTTGTAGCTATTTTGGATCAGTTTATTTGTAATATATTTAGTTACAAAATTTCAGCTTGAAGTTTTCTTTTAAAATAACAATGCGGTAATATGTTAGGTTGGATTATGTTTTAAGATTTTTCCCGAATTACTAAATTGGGCCGGCATGGGCTAGCCCAAGCAGTGATGCACCGCCCACTACTGGGAACTTTGTTCATGGTGCTGGGGGACTGTTATTTATGTAGGTAGGACCCAACAGTGTACATGTGCTAGACATAGGGCTCCCCAACGACTTTGGATGCCATTATTGAATCTCCTTGGTTCTTCCGGTCGTCATCCATCCCAAGGGTAAAATTCTCTCTCGAGTCCCAATGTTAAATGTGGACCAACATTACCCTAATACATGTTAAACACTTTTACATTAAAAAAACACCTTTGTTGAGCTCACCGCCATATACCCCATGGTCCTCCTCTTGGGGGTGTAAATGGAATGATTAATTGTTTTTAAGCTTAATCTCACGTGATCTACTTATGCACTAACTGCTTTATCACCCTAATAATCATTGAGTAATGTTTTTGAGCTTAAGTAGGTCAAAAGCCCTTTCCTCGCTCTATCTCTCCCTTAATTTTTTTGTCTCCTCCCCAACGCCAATGTCGTGGCCCCTTCCTTAAATTCTTCCATAACCCGTGCGCACAGGCACAATTCATTTAAGATTTTCCCCTGTAAAATCATTGTTTCACAAAAAATTATTTCTGCAGCCAATACATAAAAGAACAAGAAATTATCGTAAAAATATTTAGCGGTAAGGGCGTATTTGGCATGGGCGTCTTCGGCACAGAATAACAAATTTGGCGTAGGCGCCTTCGACACAGAACAACATATTTGGCGCAGGCGCCTTCGACACAGAACAATAAATTCGACGCGTGCGCCTTCGACACGGAACAATAAATTCGGCGCGGGCACCTTCGATGCAGAACAATAAATACGGTGTGGTGGGCACATTCGACGCGGAACAACAAATTAGCGTAAAAAAATTTAACAGCACGATCATCTTTGACGCGGAACAACAAATTCGGTGCAGGCGCATTCGACACGGAACACCAAATTTGGTACATGCGCCTTCGACACGGAACAACAAATTCGGCACCGGTGCCTTCGGCACGGAACAACAAATTCGCGTAGAACAATAAATTCGACCCGGAACAACAAATTAGTGTAAAAATATTTAGCGTATGCGCCAAAGGCGCCAACACTCAGCTAAATTTTTTAACGCTAATTTGTTGTTCCACGTCGAAATTGTTTTTCTATGCCGAATTTGTTATTCCGCGCCAAAGGTGCCCGTGCCAAATTTGTTGTCCTACGACGCTAAATTTGTTGTTCCACGCCGAAGTCGCCAACACCGAATTTGTTATTCGGTGTCGAAGGAGCATGTGCCTAATTTGTTGTTCCACGCCGAAGGCGCCCGTGCCTCTAAATATTTTTGCTCTAATTTGTGTTTTTTAATTTTGACTGTTTAAATAATTTTTTTGGGGGAAAAAATATTTCGCAGGGGAAAATCTTAAATGCACCGTGCCCGCGGGCACGGGTTATGACTAGTAAGTATATATTTAACAAGTGTTTGTAGTTAAATGTGTTTAGCCTGATTTTAGAATCTAATGACGCAGATAACAACCACGCCTTTCATATGAACTCGTCAACATCAAAATCATCGAAAACACGCTAGCGTGCAAATTATTACATATTCTTAAATATCACTCATTTGGATGCTTTACCCTTAAGCTGTGAAAACTTGTACACAAAAATGACATGTGGCACAATGACACAATAACTCCGTGAAATGCACTTATGTGAAATGCTAAATTTTGGACTCGTGTGCATGTGTGTGTGGACACCTTAAGAAAAATGCACGAACTTGTTACGACATGAAATGTACATACAATGAAACGAACAACTTGAATACCATGGAACATGATAGCCGGTTTGGCTTACTCACAAATAATGCATGTCGTTGGCTCATAGATATACATGTCATTGGCTTATAGTTGGCTACTCTCGTCGGTCACATGTGACTAGTCTTGCTGGTGTTCTAGTAAGGTCACATATGACTAGTCTGGCTCGTATTCCAGTATATGACGGTTTAGCATTCTGGCTCGTGGTCCAGAAAGTACACATGGGTGGGTTTGGGTTCCCGGGCACTAGTCGGTAGTAAACGGGTCGCCTTTGGGTGCACTTGAAGGTGGATTCACTTACTAGCCGTCTAACGACGGGAACCTTAGTACGGCCTTGCACACACAATTAAACAACTCGAAAAATGCTGTTAACTTATAGAACTGCCATGTTTCCTTTCATAATAGAACTACTATGCTAGTCTACATCTTTATAACTGCCTTAACTACCATATATAATCTTTTGCATATCTTTCCAAGGGTCCCCTTTTAACCATAACTTGCCAAGGACCCTTGCTGACATATATTCCATGTTGTTTGAATATATGTCAGGTCACTAGACAAGTTAGATGGAGGACGAGCTGATTGAGGAGACTGACTCGCTGATCCTGGAGTTCTCCCTGTTGCGGACTATAGGCTGAGTTTCGCTTGCTGCTGCTTAAGTTGCCTTCTATGTCATATTTGTAGGGTGTGTACCCAATTTTGTAGATTTCTGTTGTTGTTGGCCATGTTTGAGTCCCTAGTTATCTTGTGTACTTCAATTCTAGATGCCGGCTTAAATTTATAGTTCTCTGTTGTTCTGAATGCAATGCGAGTTCCTGCGTATTGTTTTTATTTACAGACGCTTATTGGGTTCGAGCTTCACCGCTCCAACCCATGCGGACCCGCTCACGTCCCGCTTCTAAGTATAACGGGAAGCAGGGCGTGACAGGTTCTAGTGGTGGCCCATGCAGGTCATGCAATTGCAAACTTCAAAACAATAGAAATGCTATCAATAGCCAAAATGTCTGGAATTACCTCGTACATGAAATTTTACCCGAGTTCATTGTCCCAACATTGTAAGGAGACCCAACATCAGAATTATAGGAAGGTTTAGTTAGGCACCCTTGCTTATTAGTTGGACGCCCATGCTTCTTAGTTAGACCCACTTACTAAGGTTTAGTTATTATCATCTCAATTGTTATCTTAGTGGCCTCCTACCCGGCTGTGACTTTATTTTATTCCAGAGCTTCTCTGCTTATTATGCCCTAGAGGTTCGTAGTCCAGCACTCAATTCCTACCTACCAACTTCCCAAGAGATGGAATATCACAACTGGAAGTGGTGTTGTGAGTGTTAGCTTGGGATACAAATCATGTCCCTTATTGATTTGCGGACATGAGCTCTATGTAGACTTCATGGTCCTGAACACACCCAATTTTGATGCTATTCTCGGCATGGACTGGTTAGGGACTTCCTATGCTACAATCGACTGTCATAAGAAGAAAGTAGTATTTGAAATTCCCGACCATCGGTGTTCGAATTGATCAGTGGCAGTCGTTCGCTCGGACCTATCAGATTTCGGTAAATTAGGCAAAAATCAAATCATTTAATAAAAAGATTCATACCTTCCAATTTTTTTAGAAAATAGCACCTAGGTCAAAATAATCCGCAAAAAAGTCCATTGGAACCAGGAGATCGCCATCTTCAACTGAAAAAATAAGAGAAGCCAAAATTAGGCTAAAAATCATACCATTTAATAAAAGATCCATATCTTATAGAAAATGTAGAAAATAGCCCGGAGCTCAAAAATATCTGCATAAATGTAAATTGGAACCGAAAGATTGCCAACTTCAATTGAAAAAAATAGAAGATAAACTTAGGCGAAAAAATCATATCAGTTAATAAAAATATCCATATCTTCCAAAAAATTTAGAAAACTACCCCATGCTTAGAAAAATCCATGAAAATGTCTGTTTGAACAGGTAAATCGCCATCTTCAACTGAAATAATAAGAGAAGACAAAGGTAGGCTACAAAAATCGTATCTTTTAATAAAAAGACACTTATCTTTTATAAAATGTAAAAAAAAGTACCGAGCTAATAAAAATCCGCAAAAATGTCCGTTGGAACCGGTAGATCGTCATCTTCAACTAAAAAAAATAAGAGAAGTCAAACTTGGGCCAAAAAATCATATCATTTAATAAAAATATCCTTAACTTCTCGAAGATGTAGAAATATAGCACCAGTTCTGAAAAATCCGTAGAAATGTCCATTGGAACCGGGAGATCGCCATTTTCAACTGAAAAATAAGAGAATACAAAATTAAGTTATAAAAATCATATCATTTAATATAAAAATTCATATTATACAAAAAATGTATAAAATAACTCTGAGCTCAAAAAATCTACACAAATGTCCATTGGAACCGGGAGATCGTCATGTTCAAATCCAAAAAGGAAGACAAAATTAGGCTAAAAATCATATCATTTCATAAAAATATCCATATCTTCTAGGAAAAATTGAAAAATAGCCTTAAGCTAAGAAAAATTTGCAAAAATGTCTGTTGGATCTGTGAGATCGCCATTTTCAACTTAAAATATAATTATTTAATAAAAAGTTCTAAATCTTCCATAAAATGTAGAAAATAGCACCGAGCACAAAAAAAACGCAAAAATGTCCATTGGAACCGGGAGATCGCCATCTTCAACTGAAAAATAAGAGAAGAAAAAATTAGGCTATAAAAATTATATTATTTATTAAAAAATTCACACCTTTCCGAAAATGTAGAAAATGACTCGGAGCTCAAAAAATCCGCAAAAATGTTTGTTGGAACTAGGAGATCGCCATCTTTAACTGAAAAAATAAGCGAAGAAAAAGTTAGGTCAAAAAATCATATCATTTAATAAAAAGATCTATAACTTCCTGAAAATGTAGAAAAATAGCCCGAGCTCAGAGAAATCGGCAAAAATGTCTGTTGGAACCATGAGATTGCCATCTTCAACTGAATAATATGAGAAGACAAAATTAGATTATAAAACTCATATCATTTAATATAAAGATTCATATCATACATAAAATGTAGAAAATAGCTCAGAGCTCACAAAAATCCGAAAGAATTTCTTTTGGAACCGAGAGATCACCATCTTCAACGAAAAAAATAAAAGAAGACAAAATTAGCCCAAAAATCATATCATTTAATAAAAAGATACATATCTACCATAAAATTTAGAAAATAGCAACGAGCTCACAAAAATCCGCACTAATGTCTGTTGGAACCGGAAGATCGCAATATTCAACCGAAAAAAGAGAAGGCAAAATTAGGCAAAAAATCATTTCATTTAATAAAAATATTAATATCTTCCAGAAAATGTAAAAAAAGCCCAAACCTAAGAAAAAGCTGCAGAAATATCTGTTTGAACCGGGAGATCGCCATCTTCAACTGAAAAATAAGAGAAGACAAAATTAGGCTATAAAAATCATATCTTTTAATTTAAAGATAGATATGTTATAGAAAATTTAGAAAATAGGCAGGAGCTTAGAAAACCAGCAAAAATGATAGTTGGAACCGAGATATCGCCATCTTAATCTGAAAAATAAGAGAAGACAAAATTAGGCTTAAAATCAAATTATATAATAAAAAGATCTATATCTTCTAGCAAATGTAGAAAATAGCCTATAGGTCAAAAGTACCCGCAAAAATATCTGTTGGAACCAGGAGACCGCCATCTTCAACTGAAAATTAAGAGAAGACAAAATTAGGTCAAAAAATATATCACATAATAAAATGATTCATATCCTCCATAAAATGTAGAAAAATGCCTCAAATTCATAAAAATTCATAAAAATGTTAGTTGCAACTAGGAGATCGTCATCGTCATCTGGAAAATATAAAGAGATAAAATTAGGCCAAAAATCATATTATTTATTAAAAAGATCCATTTCTTCCAGAAAATATAGAAAATAGTCTATAGTCAAAAAATCTGCAAAAATATCTGTTGGAACCGGGAGAATGTCATCTTAAACTGAAAAATATGAGTAGACAAAATTAGGCCAAAAAAAATCATATCATTTAATAAAATAATCCATATCTTCCAAAAATGTAGAAAAATAGTCATATAGGAGGAAAAACTAGTAAAAAATGTTCGTTGGAACCAGTAGATAGCCATATTCAACTGAAAAAAATAAGAGAAGACAAACATAGAATATAAAAATCCTATCATTTAATAAAATGTCTGTATTTTCATAAAATGTAGAAAATAGCACCAAGCTGCGAAAAATCCGCAAAAATGTCTGTTGGAACCGGCAGATTGTCATTTCAACTGAAAAATAAGTGAAGACAAAATTAGACCAAAAATCATATCATCTAATAAAAAGATGCATATCTTCCAGAAAATTTAGAAAATAGCACCGAGGTCAGAATAATCTGCAAAAATGTCTGTCAGAATCGACAGATCGCCATCTTCAACTGAAAAGTAAGAGAAGACAAAATTAGGTCAAAAATCATATTATATTATAAAAAGATGCATATCTTTCAGAAAATTTAAAAATAGCCCTGATTTTAGAATAGTCAGCAAAAATGTCCATTGGACCGGGAAGATCGCCATCTTCAACAGAAAAATAAGAGAAGATAAAATTAGGCCAAAAATCATATCATTTAATAAAAATATTCATAACATTCAGAAAATGTAGAAAAATAGTCCCGAACTCGGAAAAATCCGTAAAAATGTCTGTTGGAACCGGGAGATCGCCATCTTCAATTGAAAAATAAGTGAGGACAAAATTAAGTTAAAAAGCATATCATTTAATAAAAAGATCCTTATCTTCAATAAAATGTAGAAAATAGCTCCGAGCACAGAAAAATCCACAAAAATGTCTTTTGCAACAGAGAGATCGACATATTCAACTAAAAAAATAAGAGAAGCCAACATTAGTCCAAAAATGATATAATTTAATAAAAAGATTCATATCTTACAGAAAATGCAGAAAATAGCTCCGAGCTTAGAAAAATCGACAAAAATATCCGTTGGAACAGAGAGAATGCCATCTTCAACTGAAAAGACAAAATTATGCTAAAAATCAAATCATTTAAAAAAGAATGATATCTTCCAGAAAATACAAAAAATAGCTCTGAAGCTAAGTAAAATCCGCAAAAAATGTCTGTTTGATCCGAGAGACCACCATCTTAAACTGCAAAATAAAAGCAGAGAAAATTAGGCTATAAAAATCATATCATTTAATATAAATATCCATATCTTAAAGAAAATGTAGAAAATAGCTTGTAGCTCAAAAAATTCGCAAAAATGTTTGTTGGAACCGGGAGATCGGCGTCTTCATCTTAAAAGTAAGAAAAGACAAAATTAGGCCAAAAAATCAATGATTTAATAAAAAGATCTGTATCTTCCAGAAAATGTAGAAAATAGCCTCGAGTTTTAAAAAATCCGATAAAATGTCTGTTAAAACTAGGAGATCGCTATCTTCAACTGAAAAATCTGCCAAAATATCCGTTGGAACTGGGAGATCGCCATCTTCAACTGAAAAAAAATAAGAGAAGAAGCGGTGTGGAGGACGGTGATAAGGGGGAGATCGGCAGCATGGATGAGGGTGAGGGGGAGATCGGCGGCAGGGAGAAGGGGGGATGATGGGAAGGCGGAGATCGGCGGCGGGTAGGAGGGAATGAGGGGGCAGTTTGGTGGCATGGAGGAGGGGGTAGATCGGTGGCGGATATGAGGGGGAATGAGGGGGAGAGCGATGACAGGGAGGTGGGTGGAGAATGGGGAGGAGCCACCCACACCCCCTCCCTTGCCATCCCCGCCCCCTCCTAACCGACGCCCCCTCCTCCCCCACTGCCTTCCCTCCCACCACCTCCTCCGCCTCTCCCTCCCCCGCCTCTCCCTCCCCATTAGAGCTTAATTCTTAGTTAATTAACACTAATTGTTAATTAATCATTAAATAATCTAACTATTTAACAAAACATAAGATGTGTGACTATTTAGGTTAACAGCTTAAGATTTGAGGGATTAAACTCAAAATATGAAGAATTAAGGGACAAATATCAAAATATGCAAGATTTAAGGGATGAATATGCGAAAACCCCTATAATTTAATAAAAAGATCCATATCTTCCAGAAAATTTAGAAAATAGCCTGAGGTCAGAATAATCTGCAAAAATGTCCGTTAGAACCGAGAAATTGCAATTTTTCAACTTAAAAATAAGAGAAGACAAAATTAGGCCAAAAATCATATCATTTAATTAAAAATCCATAACTTCTCGAAAATGTAGTAAAGTAGCACTAATCTCAGAAAAATCCGTAAAAATGTCCGTTGGAATCGAGAGATCGCCATCTTCAACTTAAAAAATAAGATAAGACAAATATAGGTTATAAAAATCAAATCATTTAATATAAAGATTCATATCATAGAGAAAAGGTAAAAAATAGTCAACAGCTCAGAAAAATTTGCAAAAATGTCCGTTGGAACCAGGAGATCACCATTTTCAACTAAAAAATAAGAGAAGAAAAATTTAGGCCAAAAATCATCCCATTTCATAAAATTTATATATCTTCCAGAAAATTTATAAAATAGCCCTGAGGTCAGAAAAATCCGTAAAAATGTTCGTTGGAATTGTGAGATCGACATCTTCAACTGAAAAATAAGAGAAGACAAACTTCTCATTGGATATACCCATACATAATGATGTGTTCAAGTTGGATAGAATGATGTGTTCAAAAGTTATATTTCACATTAGATACACCCATACATAATGGCTTCAATAGGATTTCATACTATGAATGGTGCATAGGAAGATGACTACATTACAGATTTGGTATTCATATTAGTAGCAGCTGAGAGTAAATTTGTAGATATTACATGATTTAAGATGACGATGATGATTAGTAGAGTATGTAAAGTAACAAGACATCATCGTATGGATAAGGTGATGGAGACGTCAGAAATGATATGATATGTTGATACGAATGGATAGTTGCGTAAATTGATCTAAGTTGCTTAGGATAAGATACAATAAGAAATGATGAGATGTGATTTAATAGTTTGTTGATTAAGGTGTTTAAACTTATGAGTTGTCACGATGAAGAATGAGTTGGGAGCATGATAAATGTTTATGGTAGATGGTGATGTATACTAGGCGCATTGGTACTTATTGTCGTATATAAGTAATTGATAAAGTATAGCTATACCAATTGCTTGAGATAAGAAAGATAATGTCACAATTATAGTACTACAAGTTAGGTTATGCAATGAGCGAGAGATGATACATTACGGATGAGACCACCTATGAGAATGTACAGTTTTTTTGTGGAGACTTGGGTATAGAGGATATCGTACATTAAAGACCCCCGAGAAGATGTTACTGTCTTAATAGAAATGATGATCAAAGGAGTGAAGAAATTCGTAAGAAGTATTGGCTAAGGATAGTTGGTATTTTCCCTTCCGAGGTTGCCTTTTTAAAGTATTAATTGTTTAAGGCAAGAATTATGAGATAGAAATAAAAAAAGGGAAGTGTTGGACCTATATTTAAGTTCAGGATATACTTATAGTTGTAACATTATTCATTGACGAGACGAGAAGTGATGATTTATTTTAAGAACACTTGTTTGAGGTTATGAGTTTAAAAACCAATGTGTTAGAATACTGGGGTTGCAGTTGTGAGTATATATATATTTTTTTATTTTATTATTTTCTCACTCTTGTCCTTGCACATCGCTAGTAGCTGTCCCTAGCTATTTTGCTTGCATATTGACGACTAAGGCCATTGTTGTGCTTAGCCACCCAAACCCCAAATTCCTCCTCTATCAATGTCTTCTTTTCAAAAACTTCCCTTAATAAAATTAGCCTTAACTTCCCCGAATCAAATTCATTAAGAACAAATGTCTCTTTTTTTAACAAACCCTAAAACCAAACATGACCAACAGCCGGTGCAGATTCTTGACAAGCGTCAGAAGACACTCCGAAACAAGACTGTCGATCTTGTTAGAGTGGCGACACGACTCCCCAGGAGAGTCCACTTGGGAGAGAGAAGATGAAATACGAGAGCGTTATCCATACTTGTTTCCTGCTCATTAATTGATAAGAATTTCGAGGACGGAATTTTTCTTAAGGTGGGTAGAATGTAACGGCCTATATTTTTAGACGTATTTTAGATCGTGCGTACCGATATTTTATTCGTCCGGATAATCTTTCGTCTGTACGTTCCTTGCCACGAGTCGACGTGATCGCGTCTCTGATTTTCGTTCTCACTGTATCATAATAATTAATTTACCATCAAGTTTAACTAAATACTTTAACTTGATTATCTTACTAATTACAATTTGCTAATCGCTTTTAATTTTCACTCATTACTTTATTTATTTTAATAATTACATTTAATTATTTTACTTAATTACTTTACTCCTTGAACCTCCTATCTTAACTCCTCATTCACGTTTAATTTTAAAACACAAAGTTAGAGGAACAAACATGTTTCTATGAACCGGCTTCCTCCCCCTAAAAGATTAGTCAAGTTAACAATTAATTCACATCCTAATCAACAAACCTAACCTATTTGCCTACGCATTTAATGAATGCTTAACTTGTCAAACCAGCTCATGTCTTTTTAGGCAGATGCATTCCCCCTGCTTATTAATCAAAACACACACACACACACACACTTTTCTTCACCGATTAGTAAAAAAGAATCATTAATTAAGAACCTAATTTTTTGACTAAAAGAGAACCATGTCCCCTGCCAATCTTACTTAAGGATCATCAACGTAAACTCTTCTGCAAAACTCTTCTGCAAAACTATCATCTCCCAAATCCCCATCAATTTCAGCTTCCCAAATCCTCCACCAAGTTCTCAAAACCAGCAAATAATTTCACCAACAAATCAGCCCCAAATCAAATCCATCAACACAAATCAAACCCAAATCTGTTCACCATACCCAAACTCTTCCCAAAAATCACCACCAAAATACAGATCACTCAATCTGATTTTGAAATCAAAAATCAAGAAAACAAGAAGAGGAAAAATAACCAGATGCATTCACAACTTCAGATTCAAAAATCAAACAACCCCATCCTTCATATCAGAACCCCAAACCATTTCAGATCTTAAACCCGTCCTCCTTCCTTCCTCTCTCTCCCCCCCACGCGCGTAAGGCTGGGCATCGTCGCCGTCGTGTTGCTATTGCCGTGCATGCCTCCAGCCTTGTAATGATTGGTTTTCATGTATCTGGATTTATTATAATATAATATATGTTTTGGTGGATTTTCTCCTCATGTGTGGTTTTCGTCTCCGTAGCTTTCATTTTCGATCGATTCGTCGTATTTTCTCGTTTCTTCCTTAGGATTGTCGATTTCGAAGTATGTCATTCGTGACGGACTTCATAACGGTCGTATCTTACTATTAGATCAAGCCTAGGAGTCTTAGGAATCGATCCCGGAGCTCCGCGCTCCGTATCGGAACTTTTGGTGCTCATTAGCCGGTATAAGAAGGGGCACCGACCGACTAGATGACGATCCAGTCGGTCGGCAATCCTTCTTGGACCGACTAGTTGGCTTTCTAAATTTCTCAGGAGTTACTTTTTATCGTTAGTCGGTCTAAGAACGTTGGTTGACCGACTAGGTTGCAAACTAGTCGGTCGGCAATGCTTCTTTAACCGACTAACACATCATCTAAATTTTAGTATCAGTTACTGTTTACTCTTAGTCGGTCTAAGAACGTTCATCGACCGACTAGATGCTAAACTAGTCGGTCAGTATTTGTTCAAGGACCAACTAAATCTAAATCCTATTTTCGTTCAGAAGTTACTGTTTACACTATGTCGGTCTGCGTTGGTCGACCGACCGACTAGTTGCCAAACTAGTCGGTCAGTGGTTGCTCTTTGACCGACTAATCTGTGTTAAACCCCTAATTTCTGGGCAGCCGCCAGCCCAACCTATTTATACCCCTCCCAAATGTTTTCTTCTTCCTCCACTCGACCCAAAACCCTAAAATCTCCCCCATTGAGCCCCCATCTTCCTCCAAGCCCTATTCCTTCATCCCAAGCCCTAGATTCATCATCTAAACCCTCCATCAACTCTATCTACCTCTCATTTTCCCCAAATCTCCATCAAATCCCCAAAATCCCCCAAAAAAACCCTAACTCTCCAAACTTCTCCATTTGTTTCCAGATCTGGTCCTAGGGTTCTCCGGAGTGTTTCTTCCGCTTCCTCTCGGTAAGAAATCGATCTCTCGATGTTTTCGTAACCTATTTGTATTTTTATAAAACCCTAATGAAATTTCATGTTGGTTGATGATTGTTTCCCCATAACAGTGATTTCCCTCGTAGATTAGCATCCGCGAGACGAACCTTTGTGATCGTCATCCCCGGTGCTAGGCAAGTGAAACTTGCCACTTAGGGTTTAGGCCATGTTTTAGGCCATTTGTTTGTTGTAGGCGTAAAAGAGGCTAGGCGACGAAATGATACTCGCCTAGGCGCAAATTGGGGAACTAGCTTGACAACGAAGCTAGTTCCGACATCTAGCATGTTGCACAATTACCATGTCATGTTTACCTTCCATTAACGGTACGCGAATTAATTGTCATGTCATTGCATTCTTTAAGTGCTTCGATGATTGCGTAGCTTCGCTACGAATGCTTGTGTTCCTGGCTCGTGTTCCAGAAGCGGGCCATGTGTTGGTTGATAGCCAATGCCCGAATTGCTTGTTTCCGGCTAGGTGCACCCCTACGCCAAATGTTTAAGAATGCAAGCTCATGTGCGGGGCAACCCCGGCTCACTTGCTGAGCTCATGTGCGGGGACCCTGGCTCCATTACGTGTGGGTATTGGGGGTAAGAGTTAAGCGGCCAATCAACTGGGAGTCTGCCCGATCAACAACTGCAGTGGTAAGGCGTAAACTTTGGGTTTGGGGTAGTTGTTAAGCGGCCACTCAGCGTGAATGTGAAACCGTTCAGCTGTAAGGTGTAAACATCTATAAAACAACGTGAATAGTGAATTGATTGAGATTGTTAGTAGCTTGGCTACTCTTGTCTTGTCTTGTCTTGTCTTGTTCTGATAATTGTTCTCTTGTACAAATTGTCTTGCCATGTCTTGTTTGTGCACTCATGTTACAACTGACATGTCATGCATACCATAACTGCTAGGTTGCTAGTTGCCTTACTTTCAGTTTCCTTGCCCAAGTCTTTTAGACTTGCTGACATGTGCCCCTTTACTCTTTTGGGTGACACATGTTAGATCCTGAGCCTGAGTAACTTGTTGAGGACGAGGTGTTTGCTGACGCCGAGCCCGAGCTTGTGTTTGACGGGGAGTACGTGGACACTGGGGACCAGTCTTAGTGTCTTCGTTGTGTTTTACTTTTGTTTAGACTGTTGTTTTGTTATCGGTGCGTAGCACCTATACTTTGTGGTGTTGTTGCTTTTGGTTGGCCTTGTTCTGGGCCTTTAGACTCTTTCTTTTAGCCTGGTGGCTTTTCTGGATGTTGGACTTATTTTGGATATTGGACTTTATGAGATATGAGATTTTATTTCAGTCTCTCCTTGTGTTATTATTGTTGTTCCGTTGTGGTTACAGGGACCTGCTTATGTTTTATTGACGCTTATCGGGTTTGGGGCTTCACAGCTCCACTCTCGTGCAGACCTTTTCACGTCTCGCTCCATTTTAGGGAAGCGGGTCGTGACAGGTTTTGTTGGTGGCCCATGCAGGTCCTTCTGTAACTGCGATTTTTGGAATAGCGATAATAATATTAGAATGTCCAATAAACTAAGTTCGACGTCCGAGTCATAAGCTATGAGTCTAATCTGATTCGTTCTCTGTGTCACTAGATGGCAGGAAGGCGTTTCACCCGTGGTGGGGGTAGTGGTGCGCTCCCTCATGATGAGGAGCCTGAGCGGGAACCCACCAACGGGGAGATGATGCGGATGATGCTCCAGATGATGCAAGTGCAGTAGGGCGTGCTTCTGCAAGTCCAGAATGCTCCACTTGCTCGAGCTGCCCGGGCTCTTCCGGATGCCCCTCGCTCTGAGCCAGGAGCGAAGCAATTTCGGGAGCTGGGTCCCGCATATTTTGATGGTTCTGAGGGTCCTCTGGCTGCCGATGAGTGGATTCAGAACATCGAGGACAATCTGAAGATGGCCAAGATCACCCCGGCTGGATGGGTTGATTTGGCGAAGAGGCAACTCAAGGATAATGCTCGAAATTGGTGGGATGCCGAAGAGAAGATGTTGGTGGAGCCGATAGCTTGGGCTACCTTCAAGGCCAGATTTGAGGGTGAGTTCTTCCCGAAAGCTGCCAGGGAAGAGATGCTGCAGCGTTTTATCGATTTGAAGCAAGGGAGCTCGTCGGTGGACCTATATCACCAAGAGTTCATGAGGCTGAGTCGGTTTGCACCAAAGATGGTGCAGGACGCTTAGGAGAGAGCTCAGAGGTTCCTGCAGGGGCTTGCTTCGGAGCTCCAGAGTTTTGTGACCTCTTCTGACCGGGAGTCTTATCAGAAGGTTCTAGTAGCAGCCAAGAGGCAGGAGCTGCTCGTGAACCAGAGGAGGGGGTCTATTGTTGGTGCTGGGAAGAGGCCTGTGGAACAGGCGAGAGCTGTGGTTAGACCTGGATTCAGGCCTAATCAGTCTGCTCAGTTTAAGAGGCCAGGAGGGCCTATTCTGAAGACTTGCCATTTCTGCGGCAAGCCTGGCCACGTCAAGGATCAGTGTAGGAAGTTTCTGGGCCAGTGTCTGGTTTGTGGTGATGCTTCCCATGTCGCGAAGGATTGTCAGCATGCGAATCAGCTGCGGAGGGCACCTGTTGCGGCACAGCCGTTGCAGCAGCGAGCGTCTGTTCCTGCTAGACGTGGAGCAGCTCTTGTTCCGCAGGAGCAGGCTTTTCGGCAGGCTGTTCCGCCGAGGAGGCAGGCTTTTCTGATGACCGCTGTGGAGAGCGAGGCTGTGGATGAGGTTATCGCAGGTAATCCTCAATCTAGCTGTTACTTTTCTAGCTGGTTTGATTATTAGATTGTGTTGTTTGCTTGAACATGGTTGTTTGCTAGACTAGGGTTTGATTGTTAATTGATTGTTAGGTGTGGTTTTGGTGTGCACATTTCCTGCGCGAGTCCTCTTTGACTCTGGTGCATCGATGTGCATTATTTCTCGGAGCTTCGTGGAGAGGCATTCCTTGTTGACGTCCCCTCTTTCCAAGAGTTGGAATATCGTTACAGGGAATGGCGTGGTCTCGGTGCATCGTGGTTGCAATTCTTGCTCGTTGGTGATCTGTGGACATGAGCTTTTCGCTGATTTCATTGTCCACGACATCATCAACTATGATGCAGTTCTTGGGATGGACTGGCTTGCGAGCTTCTATGCTACGATCGACTGTCGGAGAAAGAAGGTGGTGTTCGAGATTCCCGGACATCCAGTATTTGAGTTCAGTCGTGGTAGCAGTTCGCTTGGTCCTGTCAGATTTCGGGCCAGGCCGGTGGAGGCTGTGGCTATGCAGATGGAGTTGGAATGGCCAACTGTGGTGCGTGATTTTGGCGACGTCTTCCCCGAGGAGATGTCTGGTTTGCCACCTGATCGAGCTTTAGAATTTTCTATCGATCTTGTTCCAGGTGCGCAGCCGATTTCGAAGGCGCCGTATCGTATGGCACCTGCAGAGTTGGAAGAGTTGTGGAAGCAGCTGGATGAGCTCTTGCAGAAGGGTTATATTAATCCTAGCGTGTCTCCGTGGGGAGCACCGGTGTTGCTGGTTAAGAAGATGGATGGTTCGCGTCGCATGTGCGTGGACTATCGGGAGTTGAATGCGGTGACCATTAAGAATAAATACCCGTTGCCTCGCATCGATGATATTTTTGATCAGCTTGGAGGTTCGAGGGTGTTTTCAAAATTGGATTTGAGGAGTGGTTACCATCAGTTGAAGGTGAAGAAGGATGATGTTCCGAAGACAGCGTTTAGGACGAAGTATGGACACTATGAGTTCGTGGTTATGCCTTTCGGCGTAACTAACGCGCCCGCAGTTTTCATGAATCTGATGAACCTGATTTTCTACGACTTTTTAGATAAGTTTGTCGTTATCTTTATTGACGACATTCTGATCTATTCGAAATCGGAGGAAGAGCATGCCTCACACTTAAGGACGGTGTTGGAGATCTTGAGGAAGCATCGTTTGTATGCTAAGTTTTCGAAGTGCGAGTTTTGGCTGGATAGAGTTGCTTTTCTCGGGCATGTGGTGACTGGAGATGGTATTTCTGTGGATCCCGAGAAGATTAGGGCCATCAGGGAGTGGCCTGTTCCATCGTCTGCGTCTGAGATTCAGAGTTTCCTTGGACTTGCTGGTTACTATCGGCGATTCATTAAGGACTTTTCTCGTATTGCTGAGCCGATGACCATGTTGACGTGGAAGGATGTTGCTTTTGTTTGGTCGGGTGATTGTGAGAGTGCTTTTGGTATTCTGAAGGAGAGATTGATGACTGCCCCTATTCTTGTTGTGCCTGATCGCAGCGGTGGATTTGAGATCTTTTGCGATGCTTCTGGCAAGGGTCTCGGTTGTGTGTTGCATCAGCATGGGCATGTTGTGGCATATGCGTCCCGTCAGCTTAAGGTTCATGAGAAGAATTACCCGACGCATGATTTGGAGTTGGCTGCCATTGTGTTTGCTCTTAAGATTTGGAGGCACTTCCTGCTGAGTGAGAAAGTGAAGATTTTCACCGATCACAAAAGCTTGAAGTATATTTTCACTCAGAAGGAGCTCAACATGCGACGGCGTAGATGGTTGGAGCTTATGGCAGATTATGAGATTGATTTACAGTTTCACCCTGGCAAGGTGAATGTGGTTCCAGATGCTTTGAGTAGGCTTCCAGCGGTGATGATTTTGACCTCGCAGTGGAGATTGCAGTAGGATTTTTGTAAGTCTGGCGTGGAGATTGTTCTTCCTGGGGAGGCTTCGTCGTTGATGTACATGCAGGTACAGTCGACGATCGTGGATCGGATTAAGGCTGGCCAGGCTGAGGATCCGAAGCTGGTGAAGATTCGGGAGCAGGTGGAAGCCGGTCTGCGGACTGACTTTTTGATTCATGAGGATGGCTCGCTGAGGTTTGGAGCCAGGTTGTGTGTGCCAGCTGGGGATATCAGAGAGGAGCTGATGGTGGAGGCACACAGTTCGCCGTATTCTGTGCATCCTGGTGGCACCAAGATGTACCAGGATCTTCGTCTGAATTATTGGTGGCATGGTATGAAGAGGAGTGTGGCTCGGAGTGTAGCCAAGTGCTTGGTTTGCCAGCAAGTGAAGGCGGAGCATCAGCGTATGGCCGGGTTGCTACAACCGCTTCCGATTCCGGAGTGGAAATGGCAACACATCACTATGGATTTCGTGACTGGATTACCTCGGAGTCCGAAGCAGAATGACGCGATTTGGGTGATCGTAGATCGATTGACCAAATCTGCGCACTTTATTCCGTTCCGAGTGGGACAGTCCACTGAGGCGCTAGCAAGGAGATATATGGAGGTAAAATTCTTTTACTCTCCGTTTTTATTTCCTTTTCCCTAGTGTGGATAGTGATGTAACGTGAATCGTGCAGGAGGTCGTGCGACTTCATGGAGTCCCCGTGAGTATCGTGTCGGACAGAGACATGAGGTTCACATCTCAGTTCTGGCAGAGTTTGCAGAAGAGCTTGGGTACGCGTCTGAGTTTCAGCACGGCGTACCATCCGCAGACGGATGGCCAGTCCGAGAGGACGATTCAGATTTTGGAAGACATGCTGAGGGCGTGCATGTTGGATTTCAAGGGTTCGTGGGAGGACCATCTACATTTGGTGGAGTTCTCTTACAACAACAGCTTCCAGGCGAGTATTGGCATGGCGCCTTTCGCCGCTCTTTATGGGAGGAAATGTCGATCACCATTGAGTTGGGATGACGTTGGTGATCGGGAGTTGTTGGGACCTGAGATGATCGTGGAGGCCGTGGATATCGTCAGGAATATTCGGGAGAGGTTGAGGATTGCTCAGGACCGTCTTAAGCATTGGGCGGATGCTAAACGTCGTTCTTTGGAGTTTCAGCCGGGCGACCATGTGTTCTTGAAGATTTCCCCGAATCGCGGTGTGATTCGTTTTGGGAAGTGAGGGAAGTTGAGCCCGCGATACATTGGACCGTTTGACATTTTGGAGAGGGTTGGCGAGGTAGCTTATCGCTTGGCCTTGCCGCCATCTTTGGAAGGACTTCACAATGTTTTCCATGTGTCACAGCTTCGTCGATACATTAGCGATCCATCTCATGCTGTGGATTTTTCGGAGATTACCGTTCGCCCCGATATGACGTATGACCAGCATCCAGTGCAGATTCTGGACAGGCGTCAGAAGTCGCTTCGGAACAAGATTGTCAATCTTGTGAGGGTGATGTGGCGACACTGCTCACCTGGAGAGTCTACTTGGGAGAATGAGGATGAGATGCGAGAGCGTTTCCCACTTTTGTTTCCGGACACGTGAGTGTTTGGAAATTCCGAGGACGGAATTTTTCTTAAGTTGGGGAGGATGTAACGACTGGTTTTCATGTATCTGGATTTATTATAATATAATATATGTTTTGGTGGATTTTCTCCTCATGTGTGGTTTTCGTCTCCGTAGCTTTCATTTTCGATCGATTCGTCGTATTTTCTCGTTTCTTCCTTAGGATTGTCGATTTCGAAGTATGTCATTCGTGACGGACTTCATAACGGTCGTATCTTACTATTAGATCAAGCCTAGGAGTCTTAGGAATCGATCCCGGAGCTCCGCGCTCCGTATCGGAACTTTTGGTGCTCATTACCCGGTATAAGAAGGGGCACCGACCGACTAGATGACGATCCAGTCGGTCGGCAATCCTTCTTGGACCGACTAGTTGGCTTTCTAAATTTCTCAGGAGTTACTGTTTATCGTTAGTCGGTCTAAGAACGTTGGTTGACCGACTAGGTTGCAAACTAGTCGGTCGGCAATGCTTCTTTAACCGACTAACACATCATCTAAATTTTAGTATCAGTTACTGTTTACTCTTAGTCGGTCTAAGAACGTTCATCGACCGACTAGATGCTAAACTAGTCGGTCAGTATTTGTTCATGGACCGACTAAATCTAAATCCTATTTTCGTTCAGAAGTTACTGTTTACACTATGTCGGTCTGCGTTGGTCGACCGACCGACTAGTTGCCAAACTAGTCGGTCAGTGGTTACTCTTTGACCGACTAATCTGTGTTAAAACCCTAATTTCTGGGCAGCCGCCAGCCCAACCTATTTATACCCCTCCCAAACGTTTTCTTCTTCCTCTACTCGACCCAAAACCCTAAAATCTCCCCCATTGAGCCCCCATCTTCCTCCAAGCCCTATTCCTTCATCCCAAGCCCTAGATTCATCATCTAAACCCTCCATCAACTCTATCTACCTCTCATTTTCCCCAAATCTCCATCAAATCCCCAAAATCCCCCCAAAAACCCCTAACTCTCCAAACTTCTCCATTTGTTTCCAGATCTGGTCCTAGGGTTCTCCGGAGTGTTTCTTCCGCTTCCTCTCGGTAAGAAATCGATCTCTCGATGTTTTCATAACCTATTTGTATTTTTATAAAACCCTAATGAAATTTCATGTTGGTTGATGATTGTTTCTCCATAACAGCGATTTCCCCCGTAGATTAGCATCCGCGAGACGAACCTTCGTGATCGTCATCCCCGGTGCTAGGCAAGTGAAACTTGCCACTTAGGGTTTAGGCCATGTTTTAGGCCATTTGTTTGTTGTAGGCGTAAAAGAGGCTAGGCGACGAAATGATACTCGCCTAGGCGCAAATTGGGGAACTAGCTTGACAACGAAGCTAGTTCTGACATCTAGCATGTTGCACAATTACCATGTCATGTTTACCTTCCATTAACGGTACGCGAATTAATTGTCATGTCATTGCATTCTTTAAGTGCTTCGGTGATTGCGTAACTTCGCTACGAATGCTTGTGTTCCTGGCTCGTGTTCCAGAAGCGGGCCATGTGTTGGTTGATAGCCAATGCCCGAATTGCTTGTTTCCGGCTAGGTGCACCCCTACGCCAAATGTTTAAGAATGCGAGCTCATGTGCGGGGCAACCCCGGCTCACTTGCTGAGCTCATGTGCGGGGACCCTGGCTCCATTACGTGTGGGTATTGGGGGTAAGAGTTAAGCGGCCAATCAACTGGGAGTCTGTCCGATCAGCAACTGCAGTGGTAAGGCGTAAACTCTGGGTTTGGGGTAGTTGTTAAGCGGCCACTCAGCGTGAATGTGAAAACGTTCAGCTGTAAGGCGTAAACATCTACAAAACAACGTGAATAGTGAATTGATTGAGATTGTTAGTAGCTTGGCTACTCTTGTCTTGTCTTGTCTTGTCTTGTTCCGATAATTGTTCTCTTGTACAAATTGTCTTGCCATGTCTTGTTTGTGAACTCATGTTACAACTGCCATGTCATGCATACCATAACTGCTAGGTTGCTAGTTGCCTTACTTTCAGTTTCCTTGCCCAAGTCTTTTAGACTTGCTGACATGTGCCCCTTTACTCTTTTGGGTGACACATGTTAGATCCTGAGCCTGAGTACCTTGTTGAGGACGAGGTGTTTGCTGACGCCGAGCCCGAGCTTGTGTTTGACGGGGAGTACGTGGACACTAGGGACCAGTCCTAGTGTCTTCGTTGTGTTTTACTTTTGTTTAGACTGTTGTTTTGTTATCGGTGCGTAGCACCTATACTTTGTGGTGTTGTTGCTTTTGGTTGGCCTTGTTCTGGGCCTTTAGACTCTTTCTTTTAGCCTGGTGGCTTTTCTGGATGTTGGACTTATTTTGGATATTGGACTTTATGAGATATGAGATTTTATTTCAGTCTCTCCTTGTGTTATTATTGTTGTTCTGTTGTGGTTACAGGGACCTGCTTATGTTTTATTGACGCTTATCGGGTTTGGGGCTTCACGGCTCCAATCTCGTGCGGACCTTTTCACGTCTCGCTCCATTTTAGGGAAGCGGGTCGTGACAAGCCTAGTCGCCGTTGTCGCCCTAGCGCTTCTGCTGCCGCCTGCAGACCGCCTAGAGCCATTGCCCTATCGCCAAGAAGCCGCCGGAAGCTGCCGTGAGGTCGACGTCCATCGCCCCCTCCTCCTGTGTGCGCGTGCGTGAGTATCCCTCTTCCTTGCGTGAGCACCACTCCCACTAGCTGTGTGAGTTCCCATGGCTGCAACACAAAAGAAGGAAAAAAAAATAAAGGAAAGAAGTTGACAGAGAAGATAGAAAGTGATAGAGAGTGAGAGAGTTAATGAAATAAAGAAAGAGGATTTAAGAGTTAGGAGAGGAGATATTATTATTGTAATAGGTAAGAGTAGGTGGGATTATTAAACATGATGTGAACCTTACCATTAGCTAGAATTAGGTTAATATTAGTTAGTGTGTTGTTAGTGTTAATTTAAATGATAATTTGTTAAGTATTATTTAATTTCAGCATGTTAGTAGTTATGTTAGGATAATAAAATTTGAATAAAATAAGGTGTATCATGGTAGTATAATACAATATAGACATCACCCTAGCCAGAGAATCAAATAAAATCAGACAAACCCAATTCAGGGATTAACTTAATATTTTGATTATCTTGCAACGTGTCTAATTTATTGATATGTTTAACCAAAACAGAGAACCAGACATACCAACACATAGTACCCGTCAAGACGAACCCAACGACACCAAAATCGCTGAAATCAGGCAAGTGTACAATTTATAGTGAATTTTTGAAGTTAGATGTCCATTTGGTCTTTTGCTTGTAAAGTTGTATAACTCAAAATCTACACGTGAAATGACGCATAAAATTACCACCATGACATTCTTGACTAAAAATGTGATCCAACGGCATATAACTTGATATATCTTAGTTTAGAACAATAGCAAGAAAAGTTAGCTTTCCGTGACATATTCGTTAATTCTCATATTCAACATTTTGTTAAATTATTGTGAATGTTGTTCAACGCCTTGTAATCATTGGAAATGTTGTATAAAAATAAATGACGGCATTATTTAATTTTTGCATGTCTTGGAATAATTAACAAATATGTGACTTCGTGAAATCGTGCGCCTTGAAGGCGAAATCGTGATTTCTGTGATGTCATGTGAGTTGACTAGGCTGGCTCGTGTTCCAGCACAAATCGTGATTTTCGTGATGTCATGTGAGTTGAATAGTCTAGGTTATGTTCCAACACATATTTGGGTGGTGTTAGGGTTGAGCGGCCACTAGGCGTATGAAAGGGTACTCTCTTCAAGGGCACCACCCGCATGCCGTGGGTTAGCGCCAATCACGGTAAGCCCTCGTGAGAAGGACGACTCACTCATCATGACCTAAAGGAGAAAGGAGAGAACCCTATGCATGATAGAAAGCATTGCATTGTAATTGTAATAATCGTTGTCACTTGCTCGCACATCAAGATTGTCAGGTTTATAGTGCTTTTGTTATAATTGACATGTCATAACTGCTCACCATGATAGACGTGAAATGCTGACATGAAACTTGAAATTGTTATCTCAGTTAAATTGACATGCTAATGAACCAAAGAAAAGATTTACTTTACTTGTTAAACTGCTTAGAATTGCATGCTAGGTGTATTTTATTTTATTTCATTATTTTTAATCAGCATGTTGAAACTTGTTGTCATTATCTCGTTTAAATCATTAATGCCTCTTAAATTCAGTATAATTTTGTATACCTTCCCTTGGGTTCTAACCTCTACTTGCAGACCCTTGCTGACATACATTCATGTTTTTTGGATGTATGTCAGATCCCGAGCTATAGCACCAGGAAGACTAATTGAGAAAGCTGAACCAGTGGGCCAAGAATTGTTAACTAGTGAACCTTCATTATACTTCTTTCCTTTGTTATACGTGTTATAAGACCCACTCTTCTGTTCCTGCATTGTTGTAATTATGTTTGAGACGAATGAGATTGTAATAATAATATTTTATTTGTGTTGTTTTTTTAGTAATGCAAGCAATAACCTGCAGGATTTCACACAGACGCTTATTGTGTTAAGTCAGGGAGGAAAGAAAAGCAAAAGTACCTCCTCCTTACTTGCACATGCGGACCCATTCGCGTCCTCGCTCCCAAGCTTAATGGGAAGCGGGGCGTGCCATCTATTATTGAGACTAACAATACTAATGAAATTGTTGATGATGTTCTAAGTGATCAAGGTATTTCCAAAGCTTATCCGACCGTTCGTAATCACCTACATGACCAAATAATTGGAAATATTGGTGTGGGTGTACAAACAAGGTCAAGAATTGATGAATTCTCTCATTGTACATTTGTCTCTACCATTGAGCCAAAGAACATCCAAGAAGCGTGTGAAGATAGCTCTTGGATAGTTTCAATGGAAGAAGAACTCATGCAATTTGAGAGAAATGAAGTTTGGGAGCTCGTTCCTCTTCCAAATGGTCACCAAGTGTTGGGACCAAGTGGATTTTTAAGAACAAGACCGATAAACGAGGTCATCACAAGGAATAAAGCAAGGTTAGTAGCTCAAGGCTAGATTAGAATCTATTAGATTGCTTTTATCTTTTGCATCGCATAAAAATTTTAAATTATTTCAAATGGACGTTAAAAATGCATTTTTGAATGGTACTGTTAACGAAGAAGTTAATGTTTCTCAACCACCCGGTTTCATTCATGAAAAATTTCCAAACCATGTTTTCAAACTTAAGAAAGCGTTATATAGGTTGAGACAAGCTCCTAGAGCTTGGTATGCTCGACTCAAACCCTTTCTTTTGGATTTAGTTTTTAAACTGGGTGAAGTTGATTCAACTCTTTTATTAAAAATTATGAAAATGACATCTTGTTAATTCAAGTTTATGTAGACGATATAATATTTGGTTCTACTAACTTTAATCTTTGCCAAGAATTTTCTAAGTCCATGAAGGATGAATTCGAAATGAGCCATATGAGTGAGCTCAACTACTTCGTTGGACTACAAATTCGATAAATGAAGGATGAAACTTTCATACATCAAACAAATACATCGGGGAGCTTATCAAGCGATTCAGGATGGAATCGTCTTCAAGCAAACGGACTCCTATGAGTACAACAACCTATTTACACAAGGACGAGAATGGGAAAGATGTAGACATTTGATACAACCATGTTGAACTGGCCCAGAGAAGTCAAGTCAATCACGACCAGTCAAACAACCTGCTACGGCCTTGGGCTCCGACCCAAGAACCTCACGGACGGGTCGTGCTTCTCCACCTAAGACAAAGGCTTAAAAGACCCCCACTATCCGTAGTGGAGGAAATCGCTCCCCAAACCAAGGGAGCACTTGCCAATTATAGCAACTACTCAATGCCATCACTCCACCTTCATGGAATTCATCCCTTCATAAAACGTGGCAATTATGGGGGTCAATATTTTCCACTTGGCATGTCCCCATCAATGACGGCAATCACACCGGGGGGATGACTTGCCTATATGAAGAGGGGAGAGGCATCATCTCAAAGGGGCGATCTCCGAGATCTAAAATGGAGGTATCACTATACCACTTCCTCACACCTTCTTCCACCTTACAAATTTATCCTCCATAGCTCGGCTCGAGGATTCGCACTTGGTCTATCCGTGAACCAAGCTCGGTCCCACCAGCTTCATTCAAACTGGATCTGACTTAGGCATCGGAGGGAAATTGGTCGAAACCAAGGTCCGACCCCCCTAACGAGTTCTTCATTTTACAGATCGAAGGAGACGTCGTCGCCGCCAAGCTTTCCTTCGGCGTCCCATTGCTAGGATCCGAACGCCCTCGTACCAGAGCTAGTTCGTTCGACCAATCCCAGAGGTTGTCGTCCCGTCGAGGCTACCCATCGGCGCATCGAAGTACGGATCCGTGCCTTCCTGATCAAGTGAACGTTCGTCCAACCAACTTCAAAGGTCGTCTCCTTCTCACGTGACGACGATCTCTGGGCCTCCAGACTATCAACCTGTCGTGAAAAAATATCCCGAAACATCTGGTGCCATCAGTGGGAAACGAGTCAACACTCACATCATCAACCACGTCAAAACTGATTCGTTTTGCTAATCAAAGAGGATAAAGACCAAATCCCAATGGAGCTACAATCGTCACCCCCACTCCTAAGCACTGCTCCCCCATTCGAAATCTGGTCAGAACCCTTCCCCCTTTTCAGAACTCTTCCCTTATTTGATGGCTTCACCAAATATGGAAATTTCTTGAGACTGCTCTGATTAAGGAGAGATTAAGAGTTTTCTCGGTGAATGAGAATGGTGCCATCGTCAGCAAATGGTTCGCTGGTGAGGAGCTCCCCAAACCTGGGGCCGCCCTCGAGCCTCCGTCCTTGGGAGTCGCAGATGACCATATATTAAGCAACGAGCTCTGCCTGTTATGCCGTCCCCAGCCACCTAGAACCATCTATGCCATCTCTGAGGCCTGCTTGATGTGGAAAGGCTCGATCACGACCCATCAGATCGGCTCATCATGCCACTCATCTTCTTGAATTGACGAGCACAGCACAATAACGAGGATGCGCCATGGCCGTTGGGGATGATGACCATGTGTGGGCTCTAGTTCTCCTTCTCCTCGATCCTCGACTTACAAAGATCTAAAACTATTCGACCCTCGGGCTCGGTTGTCTCCCACCGATGTGGATTTGCTCAAAAACAGATTGGGTTCTCCACCCGAGCTCGGTTTCTCTCCCTCGACCGATGGGCAGACCTCCTTTGCCCCCAACAGGGGACTACAACCTCGTCGCCATGTCACATCAAGCTGCCCCCGAGTCGCCATACATGTCAAACCTGAAAGGCAGCCAATCCAGCTGTTCGGAGCACCACCTTCACCGGGAAGGAAACATAGCTGATTCGAGCAATGCTCACCTCAAAAAGGAGCTCATCACTACTGGGCCAAGCTTCCGCTGATCCGATGGTGGATGCTCTATCGACCCACTGATCTCGGATGCCCCAAACCAGCCGTGCCAAAGCAATGACTTGTGGAGCATCCAAATCGATCGAGATGCCGATGAAGCGCAGATCTGTCCCCATCACCCTGCCTAGGACTGGCTGATGTCCTCCACAACCGCTGCAAGGTCGAGCGATGCGTCACCAGATAGACGATGCCCGTAAGCCATTTGACGAAATGCCTGATGAAAATTTGGGCAAATAATCTAGTCCAGCACTCATCCAAGGAGCAGAGCGCTAACCAATACTCACCATCTCTGAGGTAGGAGTCATCCCGCTCGTCGATCGGCCTCCCATGTTGGACCGGTTGCACTCCTCCACCAAGCTCGCCGAGATAAGCTGCCATTTGATTCTTGGAGTAGCCATATCCGAACTTGCAGAGCACATGTCCTTAAGCTTAGGCTCTTCTCGGAATCGAGATCATGTCTTCCTCAAAGCTCAACTGCTTGATGTGATGAATCAGATGTGTTGAGAAGCAATACGATTCAAGGGTTGGAGATGGTCCTGCTATGCTACAATTGCAAGGATGGGGTCATTTGCACCTTCAATTGGGAATTTCCAGAATGTTGTCTAGCTTCTATCTCTCCAACAGGGGACATGTTGCTGTCTTATCATCATTGGCATGTGCAATACAAATGCTAGTCTAAGCTCATGCCCTTCTCTCTGCCATTTGATGCTCAATTGCCCAAGCTGTCGTCTGGACACCTTCCTGGTTCGACGGACGATCAACATTTTCATGTTGGTCATCGACCAGATTCTTTTGAAATCGGCATTGGGTTTGGAGATCAGGTCATTGACGTTATCAACTAGGCCTCCGCTGTTGTACTGGCCTCCTTGGTGTTTTTTGGGGATCTATTCCTGCCACGTACAAACCTTCACCTGAGGAGTGAAGGGAATCAATTGCATCCCAAGTGTTGTGCTTACCCAGGCTCAGTTAAGTGATCGTTCTATCCCTCTTCTGAAATTCGATACAACAGCCTCTCTTTTTATGGATGTGCTCCTTTCTCCTTCCATAATAAATTCCCTGGCCATCACACCTTCACCTGAGGAGTGAAGGGAATCAATCACACCCCAAGCGTCGTGCTCAACCAAGCTCAGTTAAGTGATCATTCTATCCCTCTTTTGAAATTCGATACAGCATCATCTCTTTTTATGGATGTGCTCCTCTCTCCTTTCATAATAAATTCCTTGGCTATCAAACCTTCACCTGAGGAGTGAAGGAATCAATCGCACCCCAAGCATCGTGCTCAACAAAGCTCAATTAAGTGATCATTCTATCCCTCTTCTGTAATTCGATACAACAGCCTAGATCTTTTTATGGATGTGCTCCTGTCTCCTTCCATAATAAATTCCTTGGCTCTCTTCTGATCCACTACCAATTTTGCAAGATGAAGCTTAAATCCAAAGCGGCGGCAGCCGTACCGGTACCATTTCCCGCTCGAACTATGATTGCATCGAATGCAAGCCTTGATTTGTGGGGAGCCTTATGGACTGAGGCATAAACAGCAAGCGTCCATAGACTCGACAAAGCGGGCTCGACCAAGAGTCCTTTTTCTTTGTCCTAATGTCCGACAGAATGAGCTTTGACCAAGGAATCATTTTGTCGTCACCTTCTAGCTTCGACCAAGAGCTTCGGTAAGTGGAATACCTCTGTTCTTTGGGTATCCGGGCAGTGACCCCTTTGTACGTTGTACCTCGAGTCTTTTTATCGGAGCCTTCCCTGGCCACGTCTCCTCGACGTCCCCCTATCTTGCCCTCACCATCTGCCTATTCATGATGCCTTCAAGGGTCATGAAGGTGGGCGTAATGGGGTCCCTTTATGGTGATTAAGGGGGGTGCTTTAAGTGGAGCGATTAGCTCCTGCCAGCATTGGTCAGCGGCTGTGTCTGCTTCAGTCCGAGGCTGGCCTTGATCTGAGTCTTCGTAGGGGCCTCATCGCTCGGCATGTTCTCCCCGAGGCCGTGGGCTTGTAACACGGGCCTGGGCTAGTCGGTTTTGGCCCATCCTGGGTGGGTCGTATCAAGTGGATTGCCCTTTCAATGAGTAGAACCTTTTGTTGTTGCGATTTGATTGTAATTGAAAAGTATTTGTTTGAACCAAATTAATTAATTAATTAAAGAGGTAAACATAAGGACAGTTACAATTTGCAAAGCTATTTTTCATGTAACCATTGCACAAGCTCGAACCTGCAACCAACATAATGAGATGAGTTTCTTCCTCTCAAAAGATAATCGCCTGTTTCGTCCAATGAAGAGCACAAGAGTGCCAACTTTTAACAATTGTGATGCTTAAAATTCGTTAATATCAAAGCTATCTTTGCTTTTGTGTGTTAATTCCCTTGCACATGAATTTCCTCTTTCAAAGAAAAATTAGATTTTTATTATACCAATTTTTATCTTTGTAATCAATTTCTTTTGTATAAAAATTTGATTTTTATCGTAAAAACACCGATTTTTATCCATAAAATTGCGGATCTAAACATATTCTTGAGGAAAAATAGGGTTAGATCAAGTTTTGATTTATTACCTCCAGATCTATCCTCCAGATCTAGCGATGGTTGAGATGTCTAAAAGTGATTTGACGAATTGTTCTTCGTCCGCCAAAGATCGTCGCAGAATCTCTTGATTGGAGCGTATTGCACAAATCTAGAAATACTACTAGATACGTCGTCTTACAAAGCTTTTCGTCACGATCCACACATCCCCTCCTCTCTCAAGCCGTTGTAAAAAACTTGTCAGAGCTTTGTCGCATCATTTTTTCTCTACGAGCATAACTCAGGCTGATAACGTGTTGAGAGTTGAGAAAATCATAGTCTATGGTGAAGGTCATAGCTCTTATATAAATATGATTTAAACGTTACAAGATGGGGGATACCAAGAGCCTTTCACACCAAAGGTCTCATTCATAACAATTTGATTTTTTGGCCTAATTTTGCCTTTTCTTATTTTTCGGATGAAGATGGTGATCTCCCGGTTCTAACAGATATTTTTGCAGATTTTTCTAAGCTACAGGCTATTTTCAACATTCTCTATAAGATATGTATCTTTATATTAAATAATATGATTTTTATAGCCTATCTTGTCTTCTCTTATTTTTAAGTTTAAGATGATGATCTCCCGGTTCAAACGAAAATTTTTATCGATTTTACTTAGCTCGGAGCTATTTTTTGTATTTTTGGAAGATATGAATTTTTTAGTAGATGATATGATTTTTGGCATAATTTTGTCTTCTCTTATTTTTCAGTTGAAGAAGGCGACCTCTCTGTTACAACGGACATTTTTACAAATTTTCTGAGGTTGGTGCTATTTTCTTCTTTTTCTTAAAGATATGTATATTTTATTAAATTATATAATTTTGGCATAATTTTACCATCTTTTATTTTTCAGTTGAAGATGGCGATCTCCTTGCAACGAAGATTTTTTTGCTAATTTTCTCTGCTCGGAGTTATTTTGTACATTTTATAGAAGATATGGATATTTTAGTAAATGACATGATTTTTAGCCTAATTTTTCTTCTCTTATTTTTCAGTTGAATATGGCAATCTCCTGGTTCCAACAGACATGTTTGCGGATGTTTTTAGCTCGGTACTATTTTTCAACATTTTCTGGAAGTTATGGATCTTTTATTATATGATATGATTCTTTGGCCTAATTGTGTCTTTCTCCTATTTTTTTGTTGAATATGGCGATCTCATTGTTCCAATTGTCATTTTTGCAATTTATTCTGGCATCAGGGCTATTTTCTAAGTTTTCTAAACGATATGCATCTTTTTATTAAATGATATGATTTTGACCTAATTTTGTCTTCTTTTATTTTTCAGTTGAAGATGGGATCTTCCGATTCCAGCGAACATTTCTGTATATTATTCTGACTCGGGACTATTTTCTAAATTTTCTGGAAGATATGCATATTTTTATTAAATAATATGTTTTTGGCCTAATTTTATCTTCACTTATTTTTCAGTTGAAGATGTCGGTCTCCGGTTCCACCGAACATTTTTGCATATAAACAGATATTTTTGCGGATTTTACTTGGTTATCGTTGAGGATTTTTTTGACATAGAGGATATTTTCTACATTTATTCGGTTTTATGAGCTCATGGTTATTTTCTAAATTTTTTGTAAGATATGTATCTTTAAAGTAAAAGATATGATTTTTGTAGCCAAATTTTGTCTTCTCTTATTTTTCAGTTGAAGATGGTGATCTCCATGTTCAAACAGATATTTTTTCGGATTTTACTTTGCTCAGAGCTATTTTTGTATTTTCTGGAAGATATGGATCTTTTTATTAAATGATATGACTTTTTACCAATTTTGTCTTCTCTTTTTTTCAGTTGAAGATAGCGATATCTCTGTTCCAACGTACTTTTTTGCAGATTTTTCTGACTCATGGCTTTTTTCTACATTTTTTGGAAGATATGTATCATTCTATTAAATGATATCATTTTGGCATAATTTTCTCTTCTTTATTTTTTAGTTGAAGTTGGCGATCTCCCTGTTGCATCGGACATTTTTGGGAATTTTCTGTGCACGGGGCTATTTTCTTTTCTTTAGTGAAGATATAGATCTTTTTATTAAATGATATGATTTTTAAGCCTAATTTTGTCTTCTCTTATTTTTCAGTTGAAGATGTCGATTTCTCGTTCCAACAGACATTTTTTACCGATTTTTCTAAGCTCAGAACTATATTTGTACATTTTCGGGAAGTTATGGTTCTTTTTATTAAATGATATGACTTTTTGGCCTAAATTTGTCTTCTCCTATTTTCAGTTGAAGATGGTGATCTCCCGGTTCATACGAACATTTTTGCAGATTATTCTGACCTCGGGGCTATTTTTTAAATTTTCTTGAAGATATGGATATGTTTATTAAATGATATGATTTTTTGGCCTAAATTTGTCTTCTCTTATTTTCAGTTGAAAATGGCGATCTCCCGGTTCCAACAGAATTTTTTGCAGATTTTTCGAAGCTCGATGCTATTTTCTACATTTTATGGAAGATATGGATTTTTTTAAATGATATGATTTTTATATCCTATATTTTTCTTCTCTTATTTTTAAGTTGAATATTACGATCTACCCGTTCCAGCGGACATTTTTAATGATTTTTGTTAGATTGGGCATATTTTTCTTTATTTTATGGATATATGGATCATTTTATTAAATGATATGATTTTTTTGGCCTAATGTTGTCTTCTCTTATTTTTCAGATGAAGATGGCGTTCTCGCGGTTCCAACGGAGATTTTTACGGAATTTTTTTACCTAGAGGCTGTTTTCTACATTTTCTGGAAGATATGGATATTTTTATTAAATAATATAGTTTTTTGACCTAATTTTGTCTTCTCATAGTTTTCAGATGAAGATGGCGATCTCACGAGTCCAACAAACATTTTTGCGAATTGTTCTGATCTCCGGGCTGTTTTCTACGTTTTCTGTAAGATATGAATCTTTAGATTAAATGATGTATATTGTTATCCTAATTTGTCTCCTTTTATTTGTCAGTTGAAGATAACGATCTCCCGATTCCAACGGACATTTTTGCGGATTTTTCTGAGCTTGGGCTATTTTCTACATTCAATTGAAGATATGGCTCTTTTTATTAAATGATATGATTTTTGTAGCCTAATTTTATCTTCTCTTATTTTTTTTAAATTGAAGATGACAATTTCCCGCTTCCAACGGACATTTTTGCGGATTTTTCTGAGCTCGAAACTATTTTTCTAATGATTTGTGCCAGTAGCTTTGCGAAGGCTACGTTGTGGGTGGACAGGAGGGACACATACGACCACTTGGAAGATACGTTTATCAGTATCATATCGTACCGAAATAGACCACTTGCGGGGTGAATATGCCTGCAAATGTCTCCATGTATTCTCTTTAGGAAGCTGGGAGACTTTAAGTCCACCTTAAGAGGAGATGGTCTCGTAATCAATTTTCCTTTGTGACAAGGGGACAAGGAAACGCTCCCTTTCAAAGTAGCTTCAGACTCTTCGAGTTAATTCACTGGATTGGGATATGATGCGGTGCATCATTGTCAATCCAGGGTGTCTGAGTCTATTGTGCAGAGTTGGAATTCTGGTTGATTCTTGCACTTCTGGTGCTCAATTGCGTTAGCTTCCATTGCTTGTATCTTTGTATGGTAGAGACCTGACAGGAGTCACCCTAAACGCTCAACGATGGTTTTAGTCCATTTTAAGAGTCGTTACATACAAGAATTCTTTGTTTTGTTTGTTCATTGTTTCTAGGACGGATATCTTTGAAACTTAGCAAGTTTCTATGTGAGCTTGGAGAAAAAGAGCATCTTTTATTAATAGTTGTGTTTTATTGGGGAGCAGAAAATGTGCTTCCCATGATCCTTCTATTATTCCTGATTGACCAGAAATATCATTCACGGTTCAATCATATTTGCGTATGCTTTGAAAAAAGCAAATATCTTGAAGGATCGTGTGCGTAGAAGCACTGTCCACTAGGCATTTATAATCCATCTAGAGTAAGAGAGAAAAGCATAGCAGTATAAGGCACAAACATAACTAAATTTCATTCAAAATCCAAAAATTAACTAACATGCTGAAAAAAATAACTGGAAATTAAATTGTTTCAACTACAATGCAGTGCAGAAAAATAGATAAGCCTTCAGTCGAGCATGTCATCATTTGAGAAGTCCTCAGAGATGAACCTGATTGGTGCCAGGTCTTCATGTTCCACCAGGTTTGTTTCAACTGGCTTCTGGCTAGCTTTATACAAATCCTGGAGGTGGAGTAGAGTCCGACAATTTCTGGACCAGTGTCCAGTCATGCCACACCTGTGGCATTTTTCTTCCCAGTTTTTTTGGGGGCAGATGTCTGGCCGTTGTCTTTCTTCTTCCACACAGTTTTCCTCTTCCCCTCATTATAGGTCTTTGGAGGGGGTCCTCTGGCCTGCTTCTTCATTGCCTTTCCCTTCTGGGGTTTGCATCTGAAGTTGATCTGCTTCTTCTGGGAGGAGATGTGGTGCGCTTCAGGCACAGGTGCAGTCCCTCATGGGGCCCTTATTCTTCTGGAAATAGATCTTCATCTTCATGGGACGTGCGCCAGTCTTGGAATTTATACAATTAGATCCTCACTACCATTTCTCTTAAAATGAAAAAAATTGCTAGAAAATTAAATGTTGACAGATAGCCGATCCAAAACCATAATAGAATATCAACATACATCGCATAAAATGCAGCAGGCATTTATTCATCACATGCATTTATTCAGCGCATGCATTTAATCATCGCAGGCATTTAATCATCACATGCATTTAATCTTTTTAAATGCTAATTCATGCTACAGGAAATGAAAAATATGCAACATAACATGTATTTATAATGGAAAGAAATATTTTTCGTTTAATAATTATTGCACCACTTGGCAACGTCATACACCGTTAAGTTAGTTAACTAACGGCAGAGAGGTCGCATGATCTTCCTAATTATTAAACGTTTAATAATCAAATAATCCAAAGATGCGATGATTTTGTAATGCATGTAATTAATCAGGATTTAAAGAAGAAAAATATTAATTAAATCTGAAAAAGAATTTGTAAAAACAAAATTTTTGGGGAAAACCCGTAGCTAGTGTTTTTTAGAGGCGATCGATCGTGCAGGCCCGAGCAGACGGCTATGTTTTGCACCATGGGGGCCGTCACTTCGGACAGCTAGGGTTTGCACCGCAGGGGGGCACCGCTCCGGGCGGGCTAGGCGGCATCGACCGTCGCTCCGGGCAGCAGCATCGACTGTCGCTCGGGGCGACAGCGGCTGCTATTGCTCCGAGCGACAGTGTGTGCTACGGCTCGGGGTGACAACGGCATGGGCTGTCGCCCCGGGCGACAGTGCCGGCTACCGCTTAGGGCAGTAGCACCGGCTGCCGCTAGGAGTGGTAATGGCACGGGCTACCGCTCCAGGCGACAACGTCGGCTGCTGCTCGGGGCAGCAGCACCGGCTGTCACGTGGAGCAGCAGCAACACGTCGTTGCTTCAGGTGATGTTGAAAATCGCAAGGAGGGTTTCGTGTGCATGCTTGGCTGTCGGCACGTGGCGACGAAGAAGCCCCTTTAGGGTTTGAAATATTGGGGAAGAAGATCATAAAAACTGGGGTTTTATTAAAAACTATTTTTAGTCTTCAAATCAGCGTTTTTAATCGTAAAAATTTGATTTTTAATGATAAAAACATCGAGTTATAATTCAAAAGTTGATTTTGCATATAGATATGAGATAAAAAATCGATCTAATTTAAGCAAACATTGATCCAATCATATAGATCTAAGATAAAAATCTAGATCTAATTAAACAGATATAGATCTAATCATATGCGCATAGAGTTTTAGATCTAGGGGATGAAAATTAGCTCTAGATCCTACCCTCCAGATCTAGCGACGTTTGATGCAGGAAGCCCTTTTGCGTCGCGATTCGTCCGTCGACAGAGGTTCGGCTTAGCTATGAGCATGCTGATAATGTGTTGTAAGCTTGGCGGCTACGGAATCCCGTGGCCTTGTATTTATAGAAATAGAGTTACATAATGGGTGGATACCCAATACATTAATGGGCCTACAAAAGACTGCTATGATTTTTGGGCTAATTTTGTCTTCTCTTATTTTTCAGATGAAAATGATGATCTTCTGGTTCCAATAGACATTTGTTCGGATATTTCTGAGCTCCATGCTATTTTCTACATTTTTGTAAGTAGTGAATCTTTATATTAATTGATATGATTTTTATAGAATAATTTTTGTCTTCTCTTATTTTTCAGTTGAAAATGGCGATCTCCCGTATCCAACGGACATTTTTGCGGAATTTTCAGAGCTCGGGGATATTCTATACATTTTCGGCATGTTTTGGATCTTTTTATTAAATGACATGATTTTTTTGGCATAATTTAGTTGTCTCTTATTTTTTGTTGAAAATGGCGATCGCCTGGTTCCAACAGGCATTTTAAGGGATTTTCCTGAGCTCTGCGCTATTTTCTAAATTTTCTGTAAGATATGAATATGTATATTAAATGATATGATTTTTTAAGTCTAATTTTGTTTTCTCGTATTTTTAAGTTGAAGATTGCACTCTCGCTGTTCCAATGCAGATTTTACTTAGCATGGAGCTATTTTCTGTATTTTCTGGAAAATGTGGATCATTTTATTAAATGATATGATTTTTGGCATATTGCCTTATCTTATTTTTCAGTTGAAGTTGGGGGTCTCTCTGTTCCAACGGACATTTTTTGCAGATTTTACTTAGCTCGGAGCTATTTTCTGCATTTCTAGAAGATATGGATTTTTTTACTAAATGATATGATTTTTGGCATAATATTGTCTTATCTTATTTTTAATTTGAAGATGTAGATCTCCCTGTTCAAACGGACATTTATGTGGATTTTACTTAGTTCGGAGCTATTTTTTGCATTTTCTGGATGATTTGGATCTTTTTATTAAATGATATGATTTTTGCATAATTTTGTCTTCTCTTATTTTTCAGTAGAAGATGACAATCTCCCTGTTCCACGGACATTTTTGCTGATTTTTCTGAGATCGGAGCTATTTTCTACATTTTATTTAATATATGTATCTTTTAATTATATGATATGATTTTTTTGCCTAATTTTGTCTTCTCGTATTTTTCAGTTGAAATTTGCAAAACTCGGTTCCAATGGACATTTGTGCGGATTTTCTGAGATTGATATTATTTTTCTATTAAATTATATGATTTGATCTTTAGTCTAATTTTGTCTCCTCTAATTTTTAAGTAGAACATGGCGTTCTCCCGATTTTGTCCTCACTTATTTTTTATACATTTTCGGGATGTTATGGGTCTTTTTATAAAATGACATGATTTTTGGCGTAATTTTGTCGTCTCTTATTTTCTTCATTGAAGATGGCGATCTTCTGGTTCCAAAGGGCATTTTTACAGATTTTTCTGAGCTCTGGGCTATTTTCTAAATTTTCTGTAAGATATGAATTTTATATTAAATGATATGATTTTAAGCCTAATTTTGTCTTCTCGTATTTTTCAGTTGAAGATGTCGATCTCCGGTTCCAACAAACATTTTCTTGGAACTATTTTCAAAAGTTCATTGAAGATATGATTTTTATGGACTAAGTTTGTCTTCGCTTATTTTTTTTAGTTGAAGATGTCGATCTTTCGGTTCCAACGGACATTTTTCCGGACTTTTCTGACCTCGGTGCTATTTTCTAACTTTTCTGGAAGATATGGATCTTTTTATTCAATAATATGCTTTTGGCCTAATTTTGTCTTCTCTTAATTTTCAATTGAAGATAACGATCTCCTAGTTCCAACAGACATTTTTGCGGATTTTTCTGAGCTCCGAGCTATTTTCTACATTTTCTGTTTGATATGAATCTTTATATTAAATGATATGATTTTTATAACATAATGTTGTCTTCTTTTATTTTTTAAGTTGAAGAAGGCGATCTCCCGATTCCAACAGACATTTTTGTGGATTTTTTTGAGATCGGTGCTATTTATCTGCATTTTGGAAATTTATGCATCTTTTTATTAAATGAAATGATTTTTTGGCCTAATTTTGTTGTCTCTTATTTTTTTCATTGAAGATGGCGATCTCCCAATTCCAACGGACATTTTATGGATTTTTCTGAGTTCCAGGCTACTTTCTAAATTTTCTATAAGCTATGTATCTTTAAATTAAAAGATATGATTTTTAAGGCTTAATTTTGTCTTCTCTTATTTTTGAGTTAAAGATGTTAATCTCCCGGTTCAAATAGATATTTTTGTGGATTTAACTTTGCTCAGAGCTATTTTTGGTATTTTTTGGAAGATACAGATCTTTTATTAAATGAGATGATTTTTTGCCTAATTTTGTTTTCCCTTGTTTTCAGTAGAAGATAGCCATCTCTCTGTTCCAACGGACATTTTTGCGGATTTTTCTGACTCGGGGGTATTTTTTTGCATTTTCTGAAAGATATGTATCATTTTATTAAAAGATATCATTTTGGCCTAATTTTATCTTCTTCTTCTTTTAGTTGAAGATGGCAATCTCCCTTTTCCAACTAACATTTTTGAGAATTTTCTGTGCTCGGGACTATTTTCTTTCCTTTATTGAATATTTTGATCTTTTTATTAAATGACATGATTTTTAGACTAATTTTATCTTCTCTTATTTTTTTAGTAGAAAATGTCGATCTCTCGATTCCAACGGATATTTTTACCGATTTTTCTGAGCTCGGAACTATTTTTCTACATTTTTGTAAGTCATATATCTTTTTATTAAATGATATGATTTTTGGCCCAAATCTGCCTTTTCCAATTTTTCACTTGATGATGGCAATCTCCCGGTTCTTACGAACATTTTTGCAGATTATTCTGAACTCAGTGTTATTTTCTAAATTTTCTTGAAATATGGATATTTTTATTAAATGATATGATTTTTGGCCTAATTTTATCTTCTCTTTTTTTTCAATTGAAAATGGTGATCTCTCTGTTCCAAGAAAATTTTTGCAGATTTTTCGAAGCTCGATGCTATTTTCTACATTTTATGGAAGATGTGAATTTTTTTAAATGATATATTTTGAAAATGATATAATTTTTATGTTCTATGTTTTTCTTCTCTTATTTTTTATGTTGAATATTGTGATCTACCGATTCCAACTGACATTTTTATTGATTTTTATTAGCTTGGGGCTATTTTTCTTTATTTTATGAATATATGGATCATTTTATTAAATGATCTGATTTTTTGGCATATTCTCTTTTTTAGTCGAAAATGGCATTCTCTCGGTTCCAACGGAGATTTCTGCTGAATTTTTTACCAAGAGACTATTTTCAACATTTTCTTGGAAGATATGGATCTTTTATTAAATAATAGGATTTTTGGCCTAATTTTGTCTTCTCATGTTTTTAAGATGAAGATGGCGATCTCAGGCGTCCAACAGACATTTTTGCAGATTGTTCTGAGCTCCGGGCTATTTTCGACATTTTCTTTAAGATATGAATCTTTAGACTAAATGATATACATTTTAAGCCTAATTTTTCTCCTCTTATTTTTCCAGTTGAAGATGGCGATCTCCCAATTCCAACGGACATTTATGCGGATTTTTCTGAGCTCGGAGCTAATTTCTACATTTAATTGAAGATATGGCTCTTTTTATTAAATGATATGATTTTTATAGCCTAATTTTGCCTTCTCTTATTTTTTTGAGTTGAAATTGACGATGTTTTGCTTCCAACGGAAATTTTTGCAGATTTTTCTGAGCACGGATCTATTTTTCTACATTTTCTGGAAGTTATAGATATTTTTATTAAATGTTATGATTTTTGACCTAATTTTGTCTTCTCTTATTTTTCAGTTGAAGATGCT